>JAUJYN010000063.1:0-67351 GCA_030737835.1 Acorus gramineus | reverse complement strand
AGAAAGATTTTCTTTTTTGTGAATAGAAAGATTGACCATTAGAGTATGATGTGATTAGATTAAATTTTCCCAAATAGAGACATTGGAACCTCCAATATTGAGATAAGATGGTGGGAACACATGGACTATCTACTTGGTTATAAATTATAGGAAGACATTGGTCGTCGTGTTTATATAAGGCTAATGTGTGACCTAGGTTTACTCTCATGTGACATCTTCTTCTATGTGATGACAAAACCTATGATAGAAACTGCAATTGATTTAAATAATTAAAGAGGAGAAAATTCAAGGAAGTGTGTAAAGAAAAAAAAGTGATTGATCCTGATTGATTTTTGGAATTATTACTCCTGTAGCTTGTACTTCGAATATTCATAAAAGATTTAATCAGTTGAAAAAACTTTAGTTCTTATACATGGTTGATCAAATATTCATCTCTTTCTGATAAAGTATCTTTTTTTAGTCTAAGCAATATTTTTTCTGATAAGATAAGATTTAAATAATCAAATATTTATCCATAAACAATATCTCTAATTAAATAAAGTCGGTGAATCTTGTAAGACCATGTTTGAAAACTAGTTTGGAGTTTGGACTGCTTCTGGAGATTATACTTTGACACGAATCATGCTTAATTCATACTCATTTTCAAACATACCCTGACATTCTCAGCTTTAAAAGAAAATGAAAAACAATTTTTAGTTATTAAAAAAAAAGTTGTTTAGCAATCTAACAAAAGTATGCTTTCTAAAAAATTATTTTCAAAAATTGTTTTAAATTAAAAGTTATTTTTCAAACTTAGTTCCAAATATTATCTAACTTAATGTTTCATATCAACATTATTGTGTTGATAATAGTTCCAAAAAAAAATTTGTGTTCTTTAAATTATTAAAGTTGTTGTGCTTTTAAGCAGCTATGATCATTGGATGTCAATTTTTAGATATTAAATGAGATGTCAATTTTTAGATATTAAATGAGATATGGAGGGTCTCAAAAGGATGTCATGAAAGCAATTGCTGGTGGGTATACAAACATTAACTAATCAGAGATATTGTTTTTTAGTTAACATATTCAAATTAAATTCAAAACCACATCCAAGAATAGCATAATCAATAATTGCATGTGTACCATTTTTTTATTAAAAATTGAGGGGTTTTTTAGTTATATTTATGGATACAGTGCTATTACCCGGGCCTAAAAAATTAGGCTCCATTGTTGAGCCTCAATAGGTGGCATAATCCTATTGGTCCTTTGCTTGACTTTTTCTAACCACTAAAAGGCCAATTACACAACTACCCTTATCATGATTTTAAAAATTCGCTCCAATAAGATCGTACCGCTATTAATCCTCGTTACGAAATCCCAAAAAACGCGGGGCCATTAATCCTTCCACCCATAATAATTTTTTTCAAAAAAACCTAACAAACTAGGGTTTCTAATTTGGGCGTTCAAACGATTTCGAAATTCGGCAAATTCAGGCGAACGAAGGTGAAACAGCAATCAGGAGTGATCTGATCTTCTTCCCCAAAAAAATATAGTCGACAATGGCGAAAAACAAAGGTTACATTTCTTGCAAATCGTCCATACCTACCCGTTTTTTTATTTTTTATTTTTTGCGACATAAACATACACAGTAGATTAATTTTTTGCACTTCTTGCAAATGTGGAATCCAATCAAGAAACTGTCTCAGTTGTCAAATTTTTCCTTCCGTGCATCTGAATTTCATCCGTTAATATTGTGTATCTGAAATTCGTCAGTGTATCTTGATTTGGGAAATCACAAATTTGACATTCTACAAATGTTTTACGTTTTCATGTGCACACCGTTCATATTCTGCATCGAATGATGCAATTAGCGTGTAATATCAGATACTTGTATCTGAAAATCAATATACTGTGCAATGGTTTATTATCACACATTAAGATTTATGTATCTTAAAAAAAAATTAATTTTAATTTAAATCCCTTTGGTGTATCTGAAAATATAACTGTATTTGTTAAATAATACAAATGGTAAAAATGATTTTATGTAAGATAGTTGTATCTGAAAACCAAAATCTGTGCAATGGAAGCTTATAAATATTGATTTTATATAGCAAATAATGTTTTAACATTTATCGCAAATCCCTTTGGTGTATCTGAAAATAGCAAACATCTGATAGAGTAGTTTGGTGTGGGATCTAGCTGATATGCATGTTTATACAAATACACTTGCTGATAAAGAGGTTTTTTGCCTATCTGCAGATTTGTTTTAGCAACTGCTGAATTCATGTTTAAGATACACCTGTATCTTAAAAAAAGTGTAATACTATGACAGCATATTAGGCATTTTAGAGTATATTGAATAGTGATGGATTGTTCTGCATCTAAGAATCAGTATGTGTGTAATTCTGTAGTTCCAAAAGAACGAGTTGCTGAACCCAGAAGAAACAAAGCGTACTATCCCCAATACCGATCTACAATTCACAGAATTTTTGAAACGTTCGCTACAATGAAGTTGAGCAAAAAGCATTTGGACTTGCTACAGAGAACTCCGTTTTGGAACCTATTCAAGTCCTTCATTGACAAGTCCTATGATTACAGCAATACAAAGAAAAATGATGATGATGTATTGTCCATCATCCAGTCGTTTGACCACCAGTCTGACAGCTTCAACATTGGTGGAAAAAGAATAAAGATCACAATAGATGAAGTGGATCTAATATTTGGGATACAATCAGGAAAAAAAAAAGTCGAAGGTAAATTTTTTTAATATAGTATATTCAATTGAAATTTTAAAGAATTTACTTATTATACTGTATCTTGAAATTCTGGACATAATCTGTAATTTTCAAACAGTTTCTTTGGGAGGGAAGCCAGAGACATCTTTTGTACAAAGAAGATTTCAAAATGTCAAGAGGCCGAATGCTCCACAAGTAAAAGAACAGCTACTGAAAGCATTCAAAGGCAAAACAAACACAGATTTTGAAGACTTCACAAAACTATGCTGCCTGTATCTATTTGTCTGTCTTTTTTATACAAATAGTGGACAAACACTGGGCTGGAATTATTTCAGTTATGTCGATGACATAAGCAAGATCAAGGATTATGCGTGGTCCACCTCAATATTGGAAACTCTCATGCAGTCTATAAAGAAGCATCCATCAACTCCATTAAGTGTCGCAGGATGTGTGTTGTTATTTCCGGTGAGAAACCATCTAAATTAAACATTTTACATTTAAATGCAATTCCATGACTCATTCACTAACCAAATGTTTTCATTTATGCAGTATTGGTTGTGTGAACACACATGCATAATTCAACCATCACAGGTAAACAAATTTCCACGGCTCTTAAAATAGGATCTACGTGAGCTGTATAAAGCCATGGCCAAAACAAAAATCAAGAAAATTAAAAGATCAGGTACTTAGAATATCCTTCTTTACTGCATGCAGTCCTCACATTATATACCTTATCAGATACATCTGTATCTTATAGAAAAATGATTATGTTTGATCAGTAATATAAACTCTATGTCTGATAAGCATTTTTTGATACTGCTAATTTTATCTTTTAAGATACATAGGTATCTTAAAATCTCTGGGTTTACACATGTATGTGATTGCATTTAGTACTGTTGTGTCTTTAAAAAATTTAAAATGGCTATTACATTACAATGACTCTTAACTTTTGAACTCACATTATTGATTTTTTCGATAGAGGTGTACCTGAATAGGTATTTAAGTTCTTCTGATTTTCTTTTTAAGATACATATGTATCTGAAAGAGTAGCAATGCATATATGACTGTTGTTTTAAAGAACTGTGAAGTGCTACAGTATCTTAACAAATAAATATTAGCATTCTTCAAACAGATCATCTCTTACCTTATCAAAATTACATTATCTTTCTTTGTCAAATACAGCTCTAATTTAAAAATCACTATGTATATGTATAATATTATTCATTTAAGGTAGTTGTAGCTTAAAGACCAAGATTTTAGGTTGATGTATCTTAATTGTAGAGTGGATTTTATGTATAACTGATGACTGATATTTAATGGCTGCTGCAGGTGATCATTGAGGAGCTCAGCTACAGTTTAAACGAATTAAAACAACTTGGCAATAGGACTCCTTCTCGAGCCCAATCAGAAACAGAAGATGATGAGGATGATGCTGAAACTCACACTGATTCTATTCAAGACAATGAGGAGGAAACAGATGAAGAAAATGAAAGAGGTAGTGGAAATCAATCACCAGGGGCTGATGAAGACCATGCAAGTATGTTGGTTGAATTACAAAAAAGGTTGGCAGATATGGAGGAGGAAAATGTAAACCTGATGCAAAAGGACAAAGAGATGGAAAGACAAACTATTGAGTGGCGGGAAGGGTGGCAGAAGCTCTCCTCAGAAATAGACAAAAAAACTGATGACATCCAAATTTTGGAGGACCGTGTTAAGCTACTGATGGAAAAAGTTAAACTGAAAGATGCAGAAATTGAAGCAGCAAAAGAAGCTGTCGAGATGCTAAAGAAAAAAATTGATGAACAACATAAGCAGATTGAGGAATTCCAACTGGATGCCACAGTCCATAACATCACACAACAAGTCAGTTTGGAAAAAGAAAACGAATTCCTACAAGCAGAGATCAAAGAAAGGGATGAAATAATTGCTGATCTGCAAAAATTTAAAGGATCAAGCACTGAAAGTCCTCTTCAGATAGTTCCCTTACAAATCTGGTCGCCCGTGCATGGACCTGTGGACACCATCCAATGTCAAACAATTGCTGGACAGAATAACAACAATCAATCTATGATTTCAAATATCAAAGCTGAACAGCGAAAGAGCACAAAGAACCCTGAGTTCAAATATACATTTGATTCATCGAACAAAGCTAGGGGTCGAAAGAGGAAAAACAGTGAGAGGGGAAACAAACAGCAAGCGAAACCCAAAAAATTCAGATACAGCTTTCCCAAAACTGCTGTTGTCAAGCTCATGGACATTCAAGACTTGGAAAAACTGAAACACATTGTGACACTCACAGAAGGAAGGTAATGGACAAACTGTTAATAAATAATGCTTGCCTGATTTATATTTTTATGCTATTGCTCAGTTGAAAAGTGAATCCATAGATAGCTAATTTAAGATACAGCTGTATCTTAAAAAAAGGTATATCGCTGTTATAACCAACAATCATGTGCTTTTCATTTAATGCAGTGGAGCAATATCAGAAGAAAATTTTGGTGTGGTGCATTATGAAGACATGAGGGCAATTTCAAAAGAAGATGAAGTCCCAAGCAATGTATGTATCATCAGCTAAATATAGTGTAATTTAGTATATGGATCTGAAATATTTTTTTAAGATACAGCTGTATCTTAAGAAAATATGAAATTCAAAATGATTATCTAACTTTCTACAAAAACATTATAATTGCCTAGGTCATTGATACATACACGGAGATTTTATATGCTGAGCAAGGAGATAAATCAATTGACGTGGGCTCATCTTATTTTGTATCTGCCAACATATCCCAGTCACTTTTAAATCAAAGCCAGGAGCATTTGTTTGACGCCCTAGTGAACAAGAAGGTGGATCTCAACTTCCACAGATACATACACTTTCCGCTCCACAACCATGGCCATTGGACGTTAGCGGTGTATGATGTTTTTGAAAACGTGTGGAGACATTATAATTCACTCCTTCCAATTGTTGAAACAGAAGATAACAGCCATTTACAATTGGTCTCAAAATTGGTAACATTTCATAAAACCTTGCATAGTTTTACTAACTATCATATGATAATGAAAAAGTGTATCACACATATGTCTTTTCTGTGTATCTGGAATTTATACAGAGGGAAGAGTTTGAGAAACATTTCAGTGCCAACAAAGGTGGCAAAATCATCTCAGTGGCAGATGCACCGCAGCAAGATCAAATGTCGTAAGTGAAATTCAATATAAATGCTCAACATTAAGTTTATTATCTGTATCGTAATATAAGTTGTTTTATTCCCAGGATGGATTGTGGTCCAGTCATCCTAAACATCATGAAACAATATGCTGCAAACGAGGAAGTGACAACGCATACGATGGATAGAAAGAAGTGCAGACCAATAAGAGCACACATTATGCATAAATTTCTGAATGACAAGCACCATACATATACAGATGAAGATCACATGGTCAGGCAAATGTACATGAAGCCTTGATCAGCAAAGGAATGGTGTTTGTTCATGAAAAACAATTTGGGTCTAATTAAAATAGTTTTTGGTTGATTTTTGGATATGAAATTCTGTATTCAATGTATTGTTGAATTTTGATGTATAATTGATTGGTTTTGATTCTGAGTTTAACATTGTATTTGATACAGTGATAGATGTATCTGAATTTGATGGTGTATCTGAAATTTCTATTAGACATCTATGTGAAACGCAAATCAATGTCAAATTGTATGTGGAATGTATGTCTATTGTGATGTGTATGTGAGACTTTTTATTAGGTGTATCTTAACTCAAAAAATGAATCAAATATAATTGGCTGCTTCTCCAGCATAGTAGATAATAACTATTGAGGTGTATCTGAATGTGAAATGTGTATCTTAAAACCTGTATAAATTGCAAAACAGTGGTGATTCAAATCTGAATTTGATGTGATACAGTGATAGATGTATCTGAATTCTATTGTATCTTAAATTCGTATTAGACATCTATGTGAATCACAAATCAAAGTCAGTTGTATGTGGAATGTAATTGCCTATTGTGAAGTGTATAGGGACTTTTTATTAGGTGTATCTTAATTCAAAATGAATCATATAAGGTTGGCTTCTTCTCCAGCATAGTAGATCATAATGGGTACTACCTGAAAACCTGTCAAATTACTATTGTGGTGTATCTGAATGTGAAATGTGTATCTTAAAACCTGTATAAAATGCAAAACACTAGTAATTCATATCTGAATTTATGATGTGTTTGGTCAATGTTATGTGTATCTGCAAAATTGTAATCAGTGTATAAGATGGACTAAGTAAAACTCATAACAACAAACATAATGACAATGTCAAATGAATTCCACAAACACATTGAAAAAACACATTATGACATCAAATGTGTAGTACAAAAAAAGGCCCTCTCCAGCCTTCTAAAAAATATTAGATCCTTAAGGTATTTTTGCTTTCGTATTCCTCGGCTTGTAAACCTTGGGTGCCTTCCTTCTTGATGGTGGTCGTCCTTTACTTCGAACCTTGTAAGGCGAGTGAACAATTGAATTTGGAATCTGCTCATCACCAACACTACAATCATTGTGATCAGTAACTTCTTTCGTCAAGTCATTATACAAAACATCAAGATGCTTTTTGCACAATTCAAACATTTCAGGAGAGACAACAACAACATCAGCGATTGATATAAATTTAGAGTGCAAGTCATGGTGCCTCCACATTTGCTCATTTGACATGTTGTCCACATAACAGTTTTTCACAAAATTGTGCATTTGTTTAATGCCCTTCTGCCAACGGTCAAGAATGTAGTTTTGTGAAACTTTCATCATGTTGATGTGTATCAGAACTTTCATAGAATGTCTACACATGATAGCCCTTAAATTCAAAAAGACAGCATAGGCATTTAACCTCCTGCTTACCTTCATCGAAACGAACTTGATACGCTATTTTTTTCGTCACTCCATCCTTGCCCTTTGAAATATCATCAACAACAAAATATTTGATACAACCCACATCTGATACATGGACAAGATTGCAGAAAATCATTCCCTTGATTTCATTCTGTACCTTCCTAAAAATATCATGTGTATATGCCTCTTGGAATTGTTTCTCAAAATGGAATTCAGTTAGCAACGGAATGATAGAATTTGTTGAATGAAAATCAGCCTTTTCCTCCTTCTCAACCTTGCTTTTCAATGCATTGTCGTACTGCTCAACGAACTGCTTTAATGTTGTTTTTGAATTAACATAGTCATCAAAAAATGCATTCATGCTTTCACTTCTTTGTGTAGTAGACATACCAGCCCAGAAAGTTTCTTTCACATATACTGGAACCCATCGTAAACGATCATTAAATAATGATGAAAGCCACACGTTCTCTGACATTCCATACTCCTCAATCATCTGTTGCCAATTGGTGTCAAAATCACCAGGTGTAAGAGACTCATAAACAATGGACTTCATTCGTTTCTTAATTTCATCATAGTTCTTGAAGCTGCAAACAAATAACTATATTAACTACTTATCAAATTAAATGGTGTATCTGAAAAACAGAGATGTATCTGAATTTGTAACTAACTCAACATAAAACACAACAGTGCATACCTGCCCAACTTCTCTGGTAGTTTTTTCATGATGTGCCACAAACATAATCTGTGACGAGATTCTGGAAATACTTGAGCCACAGCTCCCTGGATTGCTTTACATTGATCAGTGACTATAGCATTCGGCTTACGTCCTGACATGCACTTTAGCCAAGCTTTGAAAAGCCACACATAGGTTTCGGTGTTCTCATTAGATAATAAACCACATCCAAACAAAACAGATTGACCGTTGTGATTAACACCAACAAAAGGAGCAAAAGGCATGTCATATTTATTTGTCAAATAGGTAGAATCAAATGAAATCACATCTGAGAATGACTCATATAGTGCTCTAGATCTTGCATCTGCCCAAAAAATATTCCTCACTCTGAAATTCTCATCAAAATCAACAAGGTGAAAAAAATTTGGATTCCTCTTCTGCATACGAACAAAATAATCACACACAGCTTGAGCATCTCCCCGCCAAGCCTGGCAAGTCTAGATCTCGACAAATAATTCCTAGCATCCTTCTCCTCATAAGATATGCAATCATAACCACCAGCCTTAATCACTAAAGAGTTAAAACTTTTCGATGCTCTAATTCCAGCTTGGTCATTAATACCCCATCCCCGTTTCGACATAGGATCAATCTTCCTATGACACGCAAAATGGCGAGATTTAAGGGGGCTTAAATGATGGTTATGATCTAAAACCACCTTTGATATCAAGAAGCACTCATTTCCTTCACACTAATGTTTATCCTAGCACCACAACCAGTCTTGATTGAAGACCGGGCATTGAATGCATTCTTTCCAGTTGGCACATGCTTCCCATTTCTACAGCAAGCCAGAGAAAAAAAATTTTGCCTTCCATTTTCATCATTTTTCTCATGAATCTTGGCAATGCCAAATCCAACCTTGTGAGCAAAATTGTTATAAAACATGTCGCACTTCAGATTCAGAATGAAAACACATCCCAATAGATGGAATAGACTGTTCTGCACATGCTACTATCTCGTCCACATTTTACTGATTAGCCAAATCAATCACTTTCTTTGGTAAACTGGTTTCCATTTTACATGAATCGTGGATGTCTTCCAAATAATTTGATTCTTCAAATGTGTCATCCATATAATCCTCCTCACTGCCTGTTGAAAAATAGAAAAGTAGTCACATGTTATCAAATTAAAATTAAGATACAGTGCTGTATCTTAAAACCAAGACAAACCATGTGGATTTTGAATTACCAGACATGTTAATTAGCAGTACATATTTTCAAATAAAGTCCTTCAAACCTTTATATGTATATAAGTATATAACAATTAGCAATAAAATATTAATCAAGTACACATTAATCAATTCCATAGAAATAAAATGTTAAAAATTCATTTTAGGATACAGTGCTGTATCTTAAAACCAAACAAAAACCATGTGGATTTTGAATAACCAAACATGTTAATTAGCAGTACATATACTTTAAAAAAAGTCCTTCAAACCTTTATATATACATATATATATATATGAAAATTAGCAATTAAATATGAATTAGATAAACATTAATCAATTCCATAGAGAAATAAAATGTCAAACTTCAAACTGTGCTTGAAAACAAATTCAAGATACACATGTATCTGGAATTTAATTTGATAGAGAAATAAAAACAAACAAAAAGGTATGTGATGAATCGAATGAGTAATAAAAAATCAGATCGAATATGAATTATTCAGATCGAAATAAATCTAACCTGATTGGATCGCCATTGTCTCACCACAATCAGGTCGCGAACAAAAAAAAAATTGAACCGTGCAATTCTAATATCCTCCACAGATCCAACTGAAAAAAAAATTGATTTCGATGTTTGTTTTCACTTCCACCATTGAATCTAGATCTAAAATAAATGTAAATCGTGATTTTTTTTTAGGGTTCGAAAGGCCTAACCTGGATGTTTGCACCACCATTAAATCGCACAAAAAAAAAAGAAAAACGTTGAAATCCTCTCTTTCAACGTTGAAATTAAAATCGACTATCAAATCTGAATGAAAAATGAAAATTGATGTTCGTTTTCTTTGCAGCATATCAATCTTTATAAAACTCTGTGATTTTTTATTTTTTATTTATTTTGATCGTGCAATTGAAGTATCTTCATACACCGAAAATTCTCATCCAAATCGTAACTAACTCGGCATTAATTGGACGGTTATTGAAAAAAACGGGGAGATTAGTTAGGGGGGGTAATATAGGTATTTCAAGATTGCCACCTCATGGGGCTTAAGTTGGGGTCTATTAGTTGGGGCCCAAAAATCATTATTGTTATAGATAATATATATTGGTATAAAAATTACGAGAAGAGAGAAAACATTCGTTTGACATTTTTATTCTTTGAAATTAATAAAAATATCTTTTTTAAAAGATAATAATGATATTATAAATAGATAACTGTTTTAAAAAAATAATTATATTTGAAATTAAATAATTTGTATTTAAATTTTTTAGTATAATAAATAAGACTAAGTTTAACTTGGTGCTGTTTGGATAGAGACATAAGCTATTCTAGGGTTTATGACTATTATCGGAATAAATTACTATACCAACGAAATAAGTGATTTTCTGTTTGGTTGTATTTTTTTGTTATTATCGTTGGGAAACGTAATAATAAAGTTAAGTGATATTTGATTGAATTTGGATAGATTGTTGGATAAGATGGGGATAAGGGTTTTAAATTTTAAAATGATAAATTTACTCTCTCACTACCACTCTGAGAACCACCACCCACCATCACCATGAACCACCACCAAAACCAAGAACCAATACTACCACCACGGTTTGGAACTACCACTACCACCAGGTCCACCACCATGCACCACCACCACCCAGTCCACCGCCGAAAACCAACACCAACACCACCACCACCAAGTCCGCTGAGAACCATCACCACTACCACCACCTCGCCCACCATCGAGAATCACCACCATCACCACCACGTTTTCATTTTCGGGGAGACGATGAATAGCGGGAGGGGTAGTGAAAAAATTGATGGGATGGGTGGGGCCCACTTATGGAGGAGCTTGGAATAGCTCATTCCAGGGGGACTGGTGGTATTGCTATTCCTCTTTATCCCTACTTATTCCAGCGACCAAATTCCAGCCAATACCAGTCATCCAAACAGCATTTTTGGTCTTATACCAACCAATTCCACCCTTACGTTTGTACCTAAAAAAGGTCTTCAAAAGGTCCGAGGCCCGAAAGCCCAGCCCGCCCGGCTCGGACCCGTTCTCTGGGCGGCCTAGCTTAGGCCTGATTCTGGGGCCCCGGCCTGGCCTGCAGGTTCGCTCGCGGACCTGGCTCGTAGGCCCATAAGGGCAATCCAATAAATAAGTTACATGTAATTTTATTTGAATTGTGGTTGAATTATACAAATTATTAACATTTATGTAGGTGTCAATCTAGTTAATTACGTGTAGTTATTTAGTTTTTTAAGTAATTAATATATTTAATTTTTTTATCGTTGAAAATTCAATAGATATAAATTTTTTTTCAACATTATACTTAAAATTTTGTGTTATTTTAACATTATATATAAATGAACAACTTAAAATTTAAAAATAAAAAGAAATAGCATATTTAAAATCTGGGTCCTTAGGCCCGAAGCCGCCCGACCCAAGCCCGCTGACCAAGTAGGCCTGTGGGCCTGGGCCTAGTTTCAACGGGTCGGGCATTGATATCTTTTATTCTATCATGCCACATCTACTATGCATTTTTATTTAAAAAATGGGCATTGATATACTCAAACTGTTTTGTACATACGTTTGCAGTCATCACGTCATTAACACCTTGTTTGAAATCATCTAAAACAATATATATTATACTATCTTAGAATATACTCTATTTCAAAAAAAAAACATAAAAAAAATATGCATTCAACCTTATTTTGAAAAATGTGTGCGTGTTGTAATGGAGTTGAACATATTATTTTGAAAAATGACATGTCCAACCTTGTGTGCAGTCTGCAACACTCATCATTCTTTTAAAAAATTACACTCCCTCATTGAATCATATCACTACTACAATTTTTAACATTGATCACAGTTTAAAACCGTAATTAAAAACTTTTGATCACAGTTTTGAACCGTGATCTACAATGGTGTGATTGTTTATATCTTATTTTTTATCACAGTTTGAAAGCGTGATAAAAAATAATAAACGATCACGGTTTTCAAATAAACCGTGATTGTTACATAAGAATCGATCACGGTTTTCAAATAAACCGTGATTGTTACATAAGAATCGATGACGCTTATATTATAAAACGTGATATTTGATATCCAAAAGACCACTGTTTTGATAAGAACAGTGATCTTTATGTTACGTAAGATCACATTTTATAAATAATTCATGATCTTTACATTATTTAAAATCACACTATATAAACAATATGGGATCTTTAAATTATTAAAAAATCACTTTTTACTGAATCATTGTACAATTTTTGTAACTGCTCTTACAATTGAATTCAGCAACAAAAAGGATATGCTCAGTAAAAATAACTTTCATTCCTCTAATATGGATCAAATTTCATACCACTGTTTCACATATACAATTGTTTTATATACAAGTACAAAAAAAACTAATAGGGGGGTAGTCAATTAGGATTTTCATGGACAAAATGTCCATGCTCGTGGATTTGTAAGTCTTGTGTTTTTCAATCAGGACATTGGTTAATAGACAAAAAGTCCTGCGTTATTCGATTGAGACATTATTTCGTGGACAAAAAGTCCAGTGTTATTCGATTGAGACATTATTTCGTGGACATAAAGTCCAGCGTTATTCGATTGAGACATTATTTCGTAGACATAAAGTCCAGCGTTATTCGATTGAGACATTATTTCGTAGACATAAAGTCCAGCGTTATTCGATTGAGACATTATTTCGTGGACATAAAGTCCAGTGTTATTCGATTAAGACATTATTTCGTGGACAAAAAGTCCAGCGTTATTCAATTGAGACTTCTTATAGTAGACATTTTGTCATGTGTTATTCAATTTAAACAGGATTTGTGAAGACTTTCATAAGTGATGGATTCTTGTGGACTTTTGTGGACTTTAGAGAGAGAAATATAAAGGAAAAAGTCATTTCAAAATCCCACCCAAATGGGTGGGATTCTCATGGACTTTTATTCCAACTTTGTGAATATTTCTTCTTTTTTTCTTTTAACAAATCTACTTTATGATTTTTATCACATGCCTTTCATATTTTTATTCACATTTTTTTCTTTATTTATCATCTTTTTTTATGAATGTCCATATGTATGAAATATTCCTATCACCTCATATGTTTGATGAATATATGAGAATGGTAGATTATATTATATATGCCTAGATCATTCACAATTATTTTTTAAAATATAGATTTATCATATATTTGATTATATGTATAATGTTTGATTTGATTTTCCTTGAAGATATTTCTATTATTGTACAATATAGATGTATATATATATTGTTTATAATGTTTAAACATATATAAAAGTAAAAAGATATATTTACATATATGAAATATACTGATTGTTTTTATTTTATTTATATGGGTATCAATAATTCATGTTGAATTTGAATATTTGAGTTCTTTATTTGTTATTTTAAAATTCTAAAAATATTTTTGTGTTTATTAATAGAAATCCAGATGTGAAAAGAGTCAATCTCTGAAAGTCTGTGAAAGTCCATGAGAGTGATTTGTGAAAGTCTACAAAAGTCTGTGAAAGTCCATGAGAGTGATTTGTGAAAGTCTGCAAAAGTCTATGAAAGTCTAAAAATCCATAAGAGTCAATCTGTGAAAGTCTGCAAATGTCTGTAAAAGTCTGTGAAAGTCCATGAGAGTCAGTCTGTGAAAGTCTGCAAAAGTCTGTGAACATGAGAGTAAATTTGTGAAAGTCTGCAAAAGTCTACGAAAGTCTGTAAAAGTCTGTGAAAGTCTGAAAAGTCTATAAAAGTCCATCACTTAAATAATGTCTACAGAAATCCATCAAAGTCCGTATCGACTACCCCCCCCTAACTCAATTTATAATTAAGTGAAACTTGTTCTTCCTATCACAACAGAAAAAAAGCACTTCGATTAATGACCTTCATCTCGTAAAAATGAGATTATCCCTGAAATAGCTGCAAACAAGACAAATTTGAGAGTCAGACAAACATTATTATTGAAATCAATGTTCTATGGATCCTCACAATGTAACGTAAAAAGCATATGAATCTAATGAATAAAATTGACAATCACCTATAGAATATTTGTCAAATTTTGGAATCACCACTAGTATTTATATCTAAAGCACATCAAAGTAAATATGACTAACATTCATAAAAAAAGGTATTTTAATATATATTTCCATAAAGAAATTACAGACTACCCAACCAAAATTTATCTATACCACTAGTTAATTAGAGCAGAACATATCAAAGATACAAGAAGACATATAAGAAACAGGGGTATCTAATTTTTATTTCTTACTTTCCATCTTCAATGGAATACTAAAATAATTTTGAATAATAAAATGTGCACCTTGCCGCGGTACCAAGGGAACTTGTCCTCACGACCATGGTGATGCAAGTATGTGACAGAATCCAATCACATCACAAATATCAGGTGTTTAATTCAAAACAAGGTAAAATTAGCAGAGAACGGTTGGTGAAGATGAAGAACATGAATAAAGAAGGCTAGGCTAAGAACCTACCAAGTAAGGAATGAAATATAATTTAAGCATATGAATTTACCAAGAAAATTACTCCATTATAAAACTAAGGCTACTCCAATATAAATTTACTAAGAAAATTACTTCATTATAAAACTAAGGCATGGAAAAGGAAGCCTTACCCAACCCTTTCAGATGAAATCTTTTGTAAATTGACCTGGAATGATCTACTTTGAACCCCTCCTCAAACATTTTTAACTGCAAATAATGGAAATGTTATCACTATTATATAATAGTTTTTCATAAACCCATATAGCAGTCCCTAATCTTACTTGTTCTATAAACCCATCATTCGAAAAAATAAATTCACAGCTTTCTTGCAAGATAAGTCAGATCAAAAGGAAATAAAGAAGAATGAAATAAATCTCCAGCTCAATTTTTCTCACACATAACAACCTTCTTGAGATCTCCATTCCGTTTTCATTAAATATGCCGTACGGATGGCTGCACTGCAACAAAAGGCACACAAAAATATTAAAAACCAAAGTATTGGCATTCATAAAGCCAAAAGATATAACTATAGGTATTTTACAGAGACTGCTTGTTAATGTAGATATGAAACAAGGCATGCAGTGTTTTTAAATCCCAAAAAATTAAGCTTTTAATTCATTATCCCATTGAGAAGAACAAACATTGATAAGCAAACCACATAAATCTAACAAAAAAATTTTTTTTATCAAAGTCCCCCAACTCCACCAAACAATACCAAAAACAAAATCCATAAAAATCAACACCTCAACTTTCACTTGATGAAATAATGGATAAAGACTTTTGATAAGAGTTCTCTGGCTGTGGCTAAGTTTCCTTCTTTCCACTCCATCCAACCCCAAGCCTGCAGCAACATCATTCTATTATTAGTTTATAGAAGGTTTTCTTAATGAAACAACACAAAAGTTATGTCAGATTGTTGAGAAATTAATACATTGAAGAAGATTACATGCAAAGACAACAGAAATTTTGAGAGCAAATGAATAAAAACATTATTTTTTTTCTGACCAGTCCCCAAAGTTTGATCATCTACAGACCCACAAAGAATTCAGTAACTGAAAAATTAAGGGCCTCCTTCAAGGTGTGAGTTGAGAGGAGTGTGAAAATTTCTTTCACAAATACAACCTATTCAAGGATGAATCAAACGCAGGTGATTAATATAAAAGCATCAGTCCGTACACAGCAGTTGGACAAAAAGATTAAACTCAACCAATATGAATCACACTTTGGTTAAGTCCTTCCTTTTGTTCCAAAATAAATAAATAACTCTCATTTGATCTTGAAGCATTGGACCCGGAGTGCTTTTCCCTGCATCTGTTTAAATCTACTTTCTCAACAATCCTTCATTAATTCGCATACATCTCACTTTGACTGCACAACATTAAAATCACTGAACCTACCCAAAGAATTAAAATGAAACAATTAATCTATAAAAAAAACTAAACGTAATTCATACTTAGCCTCACTAACAAAATCACATGTTTTTTTTTTTTTTTGTATAATATGAGATCATATATAAGTCGAAGTACATACACAGTCACACTGCATTTTCAATACAAAACAACAAACACACTCAACAGACCATGCATTAAATCTTGGGAGGTACACAGCCAACATAAAAATAGAATTTCATTTCATGAATGCAGAACAAACAAACAAAAGAAAGTTTAAATTTTTGTTATTCAGAATGAGAGGCAGAGTCTCCTCTTTCCATCAATCAACCCCTACTGAAAGAGTTTTCAATAGATTCAACAAAAACCCAACAAAAGAAAAGCTAAAATTCAAATGAACAATGAAATGTGAGAGAGAAAGAGAGAGACAGAGAAGCGCGTGCGGGGAAACGTAAGGGGCGCCGCGTGTGAGATCAATGTGTTTCTTGATGTTGTCTGTGGCTTTATTTATATATTTATTATTTAAAAGAGATTATATGTTGTGATTATTTGTAGAAAGGAAGGCTGTGTCTCTCCTTTTTCAAAGTTTTTTTTTTTTTTTTTTATTCTCTGAAGCATGAATAATTTGTTTAGGATGAAAAGACACACACAAACACATACAAATTAACTAATTTCATAAATTAGCAGTTTTCACAAAACTAACAATAAAATATATTTTTCCATTCAAACCCTAAAATCCACAAAATCAAATGAAGGACAAGATGAAATTCGAGATAGGGCGAGATAGACAGATGATCTCGTGGGCGGCGACGGCAGAGGAGGAGGAGATGGAAGAAGAGGTATCTCGCAGAGGAGATTGAAGAAGAGGACAAAAGGGAGAGAGGCAGAGAAAGAGAGAGAGAAAGACTTACGGCGGTGGGGGAAGGGGCGGCGGCGGCGGCGGTAGCTGCGTCGACGGAGGAGGAATGGGAGGCGGCGGCGGTGGCTGGGTCGACGGAGGCAGAAGGGGCGGTGAGAGAGGTGGGGTCGTGAGAGGGGAAGAGGTGGGGTTGTGATTGGGATTTAATTTGAACCACGTTAGTTTTTTTTTTTTTAATATGAAAACGATCACGTTTTTTATTTAAAATAGGTTCTTTTATTTAAAAAACGATCACGATTTTATTTTATAGGTGATCTTTTATTAAGAAACAATCATGATTTTGTATTAACTAGTTGTTGTGCATGTGCAAATGCACATAAATAAAGTTTAATGTATTTTTCAATAACATTTATATCAATAATTTAGTTACAATAACATCTTAATCAAAATATGACTCTAAATGTAAGAAATCTAATGTCTATTTATCTTTCCATTTAATCAAAATATCTACTTTTTTCCTATGAAGATACCAAACCCGCTATTATGTAGTTGTAAAATTAATTATAAATTACTCAATAGGTTATTATAATTTAAATATAAAAAAAACCAAAAAGTAAACCACACTTGATAAGTACATTAGGCCCAAAAACATGATCTAAGCATATGAATATTGTACTCATACATAATTGATCAACTCAAAAAATCCAAATAATTCAAAACTTAGCGAGAGATGTTCAAACGGACCATCTCACGTCAAAATGAATCCATCTAGAGGACTGACATTAGAGAAAACAAGAGAATCGAAACAAAGAAGTGAAACATAGAAAACAAATATGAGGAAATAAAATTGTAAATAAATTATAGGAAGAAAAAACACATTAAAAAATCTTCTCAATATAAGATTTGCCAAAATGACTATTTTTAAAAATTCTATAAAAAAGTCTCTTTTAACAATGTCATATTTAATTATTAAAATATTTTGTACTCTATTTTTATTATGAAAAAACAGCATTTGATTTGGATCATAGTTCATGATAACAAAACATGATAATACATTAAAATAAATCTATAGTAAATTATATGCATTTGAATGTTTTTATATATACCAACTTTAATTAGATTAATATATTTATTAACTTATAATTAAAATCAGATATCATAATATTATCATGATAAGAGGATCAAACGAATATAAGTATTTATATTCATGAAAAGAGTATTCCTTGTTCTTTGTCTGAAGCATTATCATTTTATTTAGGTCTGATTGTAAAATTTGATATTCAAGATATAATTCTCTATAAAAAAAAATTAACCTATTTTCATAAGGAAATATCGGTCTAAAATTATATTCCAAAGAACCTAAGAAAAGAATACTACTCAATTATATTTTAAATAGATTGAAAACTAATCATATTCTAATTTTAACCCTTACATATTGGAATATAAAATTTTGATAATTGTAATATCGTGATAATACATGTATTTTTATTAAAAATGTTGGTACTCTATTTTGATTAAGAAAAAAATAGTAATTGATTTGGAGCATAGTGCATGATAATACATTAAAATAATTTATATAAATTATATGCATATGAGTATTTTTATATATACCAACTTAAATTAGATTAATATATCTATTAATTTTAATTAAAATAGGATATCATAATATTATAATGATAAGGGGATGCTTATAAAATCAAAGAAATATAAGTATTTACATACAAGAATGTAGTATTCATCGTTCTTTGTCTAAAACATTATCATTTTACATGGGTCTTTCTGTAAAATCAATGATATCCAAGATATAACCCTTCTAAAGTTTTTTTTTTTTTAATCTATGAAGATAAGAAAAATACCGGTTTAAATTCATATTCAAAAGAATTTAAAAAAATTTCAAATTCATAATTTAAATAGATTAAAATCAAATCCTATTCAAATTTTAAACCTTATAAATTGGAATTTAAAATTTTTATAGCTGTATGATAACACATTTATTTTAATTACAAGAATATTTTGTACTCTATTTTGATTATGAAAATATCATAATCAAAATATGTTATAAAATATTTTTTTATAATATCTATTGAAAATTTATATAGATTTCATAACATCTGGTTATATGCTAAAAAAATCTATGAGATCAAATCCTATTCAAATTTTAAACCTTATAAACAAGAATGATATAATTTTTTGTTACTATAATTTTTCAATAATTCCCTCAATGAAATATTTGAAACTCAAAGTTTATTCTGTGATTTGGATAATATATATCCATAATAAAAATGGATTTAACATTCAAATTTAAATATAAAATTAAAACTTTTTCATAATTTTACTGGCAATTTAAAATTCCCGGTTCACATTTGAGGAAATTAAGAAAATTTAAATTTTTGGCCATATCTAGATATGATTAACATAAAAAAAATATAGTACTATGCAAATAAAAAACAAAATTTATAAGGCGGTTAAAATCATATTAAAAATTAAATAAACCATATTAGATATCATCATATCCGTTATATATATCCTAAAATCTATGAAATACCATCATATTCATTATATATATTCTAAAATCTATGGAATTAAATTTTTGCCCATTTCTAGATATGAATAGCATCAAAGTGTCTAAATACCATGCAAATGAAAATTTACAAATGAGAAGACGGTTAAATTCATATAAAAAAATAATTAAACTTTAAATGGACATCACAATATCATTTATGCAAAATATCCAAAAAAATCTTTTCAAAGTTAGAAATACCCAAATCAGTTACTTTTTAAAATTATATCTTAAAAAGTCTCATTTCACAATTTTAGAAACTAAAAAGATTAACATACACTTATACAATTTTTAAACTCTAATCATAATTAGAACTTTTCATAACCATTATCTAATTGAAAAATAATTTTAATATAAGAAATGATTATAATTTGATAGTGATTTTACATGTTATTAAATTTTTTAAGTATGCTATAAAAAATGTTAAAACTGTCAAAATTGTCAACAAGAATTTTTTTTGATATTTCCTAACTTTTTAAAGTTTTTTAAATTTTTTTAATTCATTTCTCATAAATGCCTTGCAAAAAGATTTTTGTATAATATTAAGCAAGTGCCCAAAAGACTATAGAAAGTTTTAAATATCTAAATTTTTTTTTACAACAAATAGTTTTTAAATAGTGTTTTTAGATATACAAAAATAATAATAAACTTCATGCACAAATTTAAAAAATATTTTATTATTTATTAATACTTTTTAGTTGGAGTGTTAAACATTTAAATATATATGATAATGTTTAAATAGTAGATAATATAAGGGTAATTAAGTCATTGTACTTTCTAAAATAGTAAAACAAGACTTTTTAGGGATAATTTTAAAAAGTGGTTGATTTATGTATTTTTAAATTTTAGAAGTTTTTTTGGGTATTTTCCGTATATTTTATATATATATTCTAAAATATATGGAATTTCATCATAATAAATTCATATATAAAAAAGGAAAACCTATTTTGATATTACCCGGAAAAAAAAAGGGAAGACGGCAATATATTCTTTTTTCATGAAAAGCTAATTCAAGGAAAATATAGGATAGGAAAATTGATTTCAATTGGGTGAATAGTTTATATATTTATTAATCTATAATTAAATTCAGATATCTTAAATATTCTCATTATTAGGGATGCTTATAAAATGAAAGGATATGGAAGATATAATTCATTATTAGTTAAAAAAAATAATACTCTACTTTGATCATGAAATATCATAATATAGGAATGAAATTATATTGCAAAAGATATATGAATAAATTCCAGTTCCACTCCTGTGCTACTTCCAATCAGAATAGAGAAACGGAGAAGCATATGTTAAGGGAAAAATAATATACTTATGCGAGATTTCTTTTTTTGACTTTCAAGATAACAAAGGAAAAAATGTGAGAATTAGTGAATTTTTTTTTTTAAATGGGGAACTAAAGAAAAAAAAAAAAACATTTTTAGTGTTTTTGTAAATCGATTTCTTTTTCTTTTAATTATGGAATCAAGTCGTCTCTTTAGTGGGTTGGCCTCACGTGGCTTCCGCTCCACCTCGGTGGGTATATCTACAAATGCACATGGACAAAGTCTAATATAAATTTTTATTAACATTCATTTCAAATTTTGGCCATTTCAAGACATTACTAATTAACATCAAAGTTTCTGACTAATACGCAAATGAAATATAATATTTAAATAGATTTCATCCAATTTTTATATATATCCTAAAATCTAATGAATAAAATCAATTTAAAAACTTTTAAAACATATTGTGAAATTACCGAATTCTTTATTATAATCTATTTTGATTAGGAAAATATTGGAATCAAATTATAATGTAAAAATTCTATAAATAAAATCATCTATGAAATGAAATAAAAAAGTCTATATTACCATTCACGTGTAAGCATTAACTGCGTATGATATTTATGGTTCCTACATTCATGAGTGAAAAAAGTGTACAATAGTTTTAGTTAACTAAAAAAAAATAGACAGCTTAATATCAAGTAAGCGTCTTTTTGGGGAAACGGAAGTAAGTGTACATGAATTATGAGTAAATAAAACACTTAAAGCAAAAAATAAATCAGCTGTGTAATTAAAATAACAAGAAAATAATTTAAATATAGAACCACTTACATGAAGGACACAATACTTTTATATGCACCGATTGATTTCCTGAAATAATACACTCGATAAAGTAAAACACATTAGTCTTTATACAATACTAAACAAAATTATTCAAAGATATTAAAAACAAAATATACACAAAATAATATTTTTTTTTTAAAACTTGAATTCTTATTGAAGAGGTATTGTATTATCCTCTGAATTTTAAAAATGCAATGAAACAACATAAACCAACAAAAATATTCATTGAAAAATATAATAAAATACTAAAAAATCTAAAACCTTGAAATAATATTAATAATAGTATAAACGGAATTAAAAAAAGAATAACAATAAAAAATATTGAACATTGAACCCAAATGTCATAAAGCAATTGGAAGGATGTGGTTATTACTTACCAGAATCCATGGTAGCAGGTAGAAAATAATAAATATCATCTAGAGAACCCAAATTGGATGCTGAAGTCCCCACCTGAAATTGATAAAATTCTAAGAGAATAGCAATTTATTGTGATCATGAAAACTATAGAAGGCCAGATCTTATCAAATGTACTTAATAATCTATATCTTACTATATACGCCATACTATCTCATCCTTAGTGAAAATTGCCTCAGATACATCCAATTTGATGGCCAACAAAAGTAAGCAAATCTCCACGCTAAGATTCACATATCTGTTCTGATAAAACAAATCATTTCTATTTTGTACGAAATAAAGTTAATATATATTTTGAATCAGTCCTTTTAAATTGTTACTGTAAAGAATATCAACAAGAATTGTTCCTGAAAAAAATTGTTAGGTGATAGGTACAATTATCCACTTCCAACATATGAAAATATTATTATATGGAAGTAATTCGAGTTGCTAGCGCGAACGAATAGGAGATATAGTTGTGAGGATTTGTATTTAACAATTGCTTGTTATGTGCGGAGCGTATAATGTCAGTTAATAATGCACATACATTTGTAATGAAAGATGATAAAGTTGATAAGAAAAAGGAATGCACATGTGTTTGAGTATATAAAAATAAAATACATGTAGACTTGGTAGGAATGAATCAAGAGAATCCAATCAGATGCCATTATCTTTAACTGAAAAAATGATAATTTCATTAAAACAAGTCCCTTTCCAATTTAATTGAACACTACAACATACAATAAATTATGTTTCTCTCCTAAATGGGAATCCACCAGAGTAAAAGTGCAATCATATTGCTAGGCATATCATCAAACATATAGCAATCATATGAACTATGAAACACCAGAATCTAGTGACTATATCACAGTCATTAAATCAATATTTTGACATTGGCAATGAAAATTAATGATAACCTAAAGCAAACACCATCAAAAGAAAGATTGACTAAGCAAGAGATGACTCCAACATTAGAGTAAAAAGAGAACATGACAGTAAACACATTTGAATCCCCAACAAAAAGAAACAGCTTCAGAACTGATAAATATAATCATATCACCTCCTTGTCGATTCCGTGCGAACACCGGCTTTTGAGTCCATCGTTGTTGCCTCACGACCCGCATAACCCCAGAAAGTCCTTGATGTCGAACTCCTACCTCCAAGGGACCACAGACTCGATCATCACGAGCGCGTCCTCTACCTTGCAGTCGGGAGTGGAAGAATTTGAGGAGGATCAAATCCTGTAAACATGAAAAAGCCAAAATAAGTTTTTTTAAGTATCCCAAATCATACCCAATTTGTCGTTGGGATTATTGAGTGGTAGGGATTTTACATTACATGGCTTCTTGAGAATGATATATTGAGAATGTGAAAGGAAGGGGAGTCAAGGCATTAAAAAATAAAAATAAAAAAGAAGGAAGTGGAGTCAAATAGTCGGTCAATGGTGGGGAAAGATTTTAAACAAACAGTAAATGTGAATATGAACCATTAAACTGAGAGGCTCTTCATTTAGAAATAATTTATTGCAGAATGTTAATGTCAATGGTTGAGTGTAATGCGCCAGAGTAAAAACGTGTCAAATAAATATGTTAATTAAATTTTATTTAGGATATAAAAGAAATTTTAAAAATCAGGAAGAATAAACATGTCAAATAAATATTTTTCATGGATTTATACTTTTATATATATAGTATAAATATAGATATAGATAGATAGAGCATTTTACATGCAGTGTAAATATGATTTAGATTCTTCAAAGTACAAAAACAAATATAAATGTTTTTTTTCTAGGATACACATGATTTGTATTTTTTTTTTTTTGTAGGTAATTTAGTGACTACAAATGAAATTTATTCTATTGGAGTCTTGAATGTAAATGAAAAATAAAGTTGGGTCCCAATAGTTTACATTTTTTATTTTTAATGTTTTAATATATATTGTATTGGATTATTAATTTTTTGGCATAATTATGACGATTTGTTAACAGTTTATTTTACATATATAGTCTACAATCATAATTTTGAAATTATATAATCAAGATAACGTGAATATTTGAGTTTTTTTAAATTTTCTTGTGTATTTGCATCTAAGGTTGAATTCATTGTTGAGTTCACATGATATTCAAATCCGACTTTGGTTGATATTATGAATCATTGATTCTTTGGGGCATTAATAGAGGGGACAAATCTATGTGAATTGAGTGAAAGCTAATCAAATATGGGTGAATTGATTAAATGTTATTTACTGGGTTGATTTATCTGGTGAATCACTTATTGTTTGTGGCGTTAATAGAGTGGAGAAATCCAAGTGAATTTAGTAAATGCTAATAAATACGTGTGAATTAAATAAATGCTAATTGGTGTGAATTGAATAGATTCAACAAATGCTAATCATTGATTGTTTGGGGAGTTAAATAATACTATTTTTTTTTACACATTCAAAATTTAAACATGACATTTTAATATAAATGTTTTAACAAATATTGCAGTGAATTATTTTTTGGAATATTAATGATTAAAATTGGATTTGTTGACAATTTATTTTACATATATATGTACAATCATAATATATATTTGGAATTCTATAATGAAGATTATGTGAATATTTGATACTTTTTTTTTAATTGCATTTTGTCTTTGCATATGAGATTAAATTTATTGTTGAGTTCACATGAAGCTCAAATCTGAACATGTCTTCTTCTTTTTTTACAACCAATTTTTTTTTTTGTGTATGAGTATTTTATATGTTGGTTTTTTTTATTAGGTTGCATGTTACATTGAATAACTAATTGTCATTAATAATCGTTATATATTTTTATCTATTAGGTGTAAAGAGTGGTATCCGGATTTCTTTTAAAATCCTATTTTTTTGTATGAGTATTTGATATATTCGTTTATTTTGTTTTATGATTTATTGGGTTAGGTTGATCTAGTGAATGACTAATTGTCTTTAAAAATGAATATATTTTTTAAATTTTTTTAATATTATAAGTAGGTGATCCAATATCAATTAGTTGAAAAAATTAGTTGTATAGGAATAAAGATGTGTGAATGAATTGCCATGGGAATACAGGATTGATATATAAAAGATATGATATAATAAAATGTATGTATTAGAATAAATTATGAATGACATTTAAATGATGTGAATAGATTTTTATGGAATTGAATATAATTGTAGGGGTAAAATGGTGAAATGGTTGTAATTAAAATGATCCGAATGGATTATAATGGGTTTGAATTGATTGTTAAGGATAAAATGGTCATTTGACAGATTTTTGGATTAAAAGACTTTTATATAGTAATATAATATAGATAAAATCAAATCAAAGGAATATAAATATTTAACATAAAAGTATTTTTGAATTATGCAAATGAAAATAAGAAATATTGATAATATGGATGAAATCATTATAAGAGTTTTAAAAATTTAAATAGATATCATCACATCACTTACACATATCCTAAAATCCCTAAAATCTATGGAATTAATTATTTGATGATTTCTAGATATGAATAACATGAAAGTTTCTATGTACCATGCAAAAGGGAAAACAAATGAAGATGTAAATTCATATTGAAAATTAATTAAATTTTAAATAGATATCATTGTATTTCTATACAGATCCTAAAATATATAGAATTCAATCATAATAAAAAAAAATTAAAAATCAAATTTTCTATATACCATGCAAACGAAAAAAAATAACTGAAGATGAATAAATTCATATTGAAAATTACCTAAACTTTAAATAGATATCATCGTATCTTTTATATAGATCCTAAAATCTATAGAATTCAATCATAATAAATTCAAAAGAATTTTTTTTTTTAAGATTACGAGATAAAAAATTGTGAAGACGGCTACACATCCTGTATCATGAAGAGCTAAAATTGAGGAAAAAAATTTTTGATAGGAAAATTCATTTATCAAAAGATCCAAGGATCTATGTCTCATCATCACATGAACCCCAAATCTGCAACAAAAAAAAGGGCCTATCTGAAAAAACAACTAATCCCATCCCTAGAATCAATCATTTATATATTTAAGATCGTGATATAGGCCACCTGAAGATGTGTTAAGCTCAAACAAATGCCTCTCTGAAACGAAAATTGGGATTTTGAAATGAACAAATCACAAAATTTCATATTCTAAATAAATGACAAAAAAAAAATTAAACAACTGAGTAATCAAACAAACTAAAAAACATACCCGTATCAGAAAAAAAGATGAACACCACCTCCACATTCCAAAATTTTGAGAGAGAGAAGAAAAAAGAGAGAGATGATAGATCCATTTATCCAAATGAATGGGGATGACAATGAATGGGGATGACAATGAATGGGTATTCAATGTTGCATAAATAAATTTGAGGGTTTGTGGAATAGCATAAGCCATTGTCTCTAAAAGAAGATGAGGGGATTGAATGGAGAGGGGATGAATGATGAGGAGATTGAATGGAGGGTGGATGAATGAGAGTGGCCGTTTCATAGTTGGAGGTTGAAGGGTGTATTGAATTTTCATAATATAATTTGGAAATCTAAAATGAAGAGATTACATTAATATTTGATACCTTTTTTAATGTATCAACATGTCTTTGCATATGAAATGGGAATTTTTTTTTTGGGAATAATATTTTGAATATATTTTCATTTTATAAGGATCCTCTTATCATAACAATATTATGATATTCAAATATGATTATAATAAAATAATAAACATATTAATATAATTTTAGTCGGCATATTAATGTAATTTAATCATAATTGATGTAAAGGAATTTTTTCATGGATAAGTCGGCATATGAATGTAATTTTATCATAGATGATGTAAATTATTAATATTATTTTATTATATATCTATAGTAGTCATCATATAAGTATGATGAAATGTAAAGCTTAAAATTTTAATGTGTCATGCATTGATACGATGAAAATATGAATAAATTATGGATGAAATTACAATGATATGAATGGATTTTCATTGGATTAAATCTATCGTTGAGTTCACACAAAGCTCAAATTTGAATTTGTTCATTTTTATAGCAATAAATTTTTTTTTTTGTACCAGTATTTTATATGTTTGTTTTTTTTATTGAATTGCATTTTTAATTACTGTGAATTATAAAAAAATTTGTTGGGTAGATCTTATTGACTATTGATTATTTGGGGCATTAATAGAGTAGAGAAATCCAAGTAAATAGTAAATGCTAATCAAATATGTGTGAATTAAATAAATGCTAATAGATGTGAATTACATTAATATTTGATACTTTTTTTTAAATGTGAATAGAAATGTAATTGAATAGAAATGTAAGGGTAAAATGAAAAAAAATGGTTGTCATTAAAGTGGTGTGAATGGACTATAATGGGATTGAATGAATTGACAAGGACAAAAAGGTCAAATGGCAAGTTTTTTGTTTAAGAGACTTTTATATAGTAATATAGATTATAATCAAAATATTATTAAATAATTACAGTTTTTTTTAAAAAGTGATCGTTAGATATAAAAGATCACGATTTATTAAAAACTATGATAGTACATTTTAAAAGATCACGGTTTTAAAAAACATGTGATCATAATTCTTACAATCACTATTTTTTTTAACAACGTGACCAAAACAACCATGATCAATGTTAAAAATTATAGTAGTGTATATTGTTATAAAAAAAATGAAATATACACATAGATGTATTAGTTTTTTTTGTTTTGAAAAATAATTTTTTAAAATTTTCATTAACTATGATAGTGCAGTATACAATATGATAACTTAATGTATATTACACTATCACATTGTATGGGTGGCTAGGGATTGTTTTTAAAATGCAGAGAGACTACAAAACGGACTGAATATATCAACAATGTTATTTTCCTTCTAAATTATGGAACCTTTGGTGTGGCCTCCAAAAAATCCGGCCACAAAAAAATCCAAATCTAAAATCCGGCCCACAGACCCAAGGGCTTTGGCCCGGGCTTACTTGGGCTTGTGTATTAAAATATATAAAAAAAAAATTATATTTAATCCATTTTATAGTTCAAAACATAGACAGCACATGTTTTTAGTTTTTTAAAAATTATATACATCATTTACTGAGGTATATAATTTTATAAAAAGTAAAATATATATTCCAACTAATTGAATGATGCCATTTTATAAAAAAATGTGAATTTTTTATTGAAGTATATATTTTGTTACAGTGAGTGGAGGAAAATAACAACATATATGGAAATGCATTTGGAACTGGAAAAAGGATGAGTGTAATACAACTCCTTAGCAAAACAACATGCCCATGAAAGAAAAGGAAAATGATGTGTTCAGCCCCATGTCCAACCCCGCAATGATCATTGGTTTTCCTTTTTAAAAATCCTATACACTCGCCTATTGAAATACATACTATTATGAAAATATAAAAAAATCATAATGATAACATAAAATTTTTAACACATCCAACCATATTGTAAATAAAATAAAATCATGATCGATTTGAACATCATGAACTTACCAAAATAAAAACTTTCAGGATCTTTAACCTACTGATGTATACACACAATTTTTAAAAATAAAAAATAAAAAAATTATTTTTATACATTGTGATAGCAGTGTATATTGAACTATTGCAGTGTATACACAGTTAGGGGACCGTTTTTAGTCTGTAGATAGGGATGCAATATAGATCCACTGTAATAATACTCGAAGAAAAATGCTATGCATAGTCATTTTCTCACCCCCCATTTCACTAGTGAAGTGCATTATGTTTAAAAAAGAGAAGAAATTCATACTCATGCATATATTTTTATGGTTTTCTTAATATTTTATATACAAACATTTTGAAGTATATACAGTGTTGTACAATTTTATATACTGCATTATGATGATTGTAATTGAGGTAACAAAAATGACTGAGTTTATCAATGCCTTCTAGTGGTTTGGATTCAACGATTTTATCAACCACAACTCCATATTTATATGCTTTGATAGCGCCATACACTCACACTGATGAGGTATATACATCGTTAGAATTTTTTTACAAATGAACAATTCATTTGAGTATATATGTTAACTTTTATAAAATTATATCTTATTAGTAAAAATTTAAAGCATGTGGGGACTAAAATTGGGACTTCAAAAAAAGTTATATCTATAATTTTCCTTTGGGAATAAATCTTAATGGGCTCTCATATCCCACCCCAAAATTTGAAGTGGAAAAATATTATATTCAATCTTGTTTATAGCATTATTTGCAACTATATACAATATTGTTTTTATTAAGTATATACTAGCCTGGATTGAAAGCATATATATTTTTATCTTTTTTATAATATAATATATATTAAGATAGTGAAGTGTATATTGCAGTGGAAAATCACAAAAACGCTACCGTGGATCCAAATAGCTTTGCCACTTCCACGGTGGCATCCACTGTGACACCGCTCCCCACCTCACGCGTTGGCCTTTTTTGTCCACATTGAAAAACCCTGAAAAAAAAGCTTTTCCACCACGGTTGTACCAATTGGCCGGAACCTAAGAAAATGTGAAGGTAAGATCAGATAATACTACATGAAAGAAATTTTGGATCACATTTTTTTTATATACACATCAAACAGTGCACTATGAATAATTTTTTTTTGTGACAAGGAACTTGAACATTAGTTTAAAAAACTTTGGATGTACAATATCACTCATAAATTATGTGCATAAAGTGAACTCAAGAGCCCGCGAGCCAAAGGGAAAGGCATAGGGTAGGATCCATTCTTACTTCTTGTCAGAAAATGTGACAAAAAAAACCCAGCTGTGCTTGTTCATGGGCCAGTAGACCCAGTTTCGTTTGGTTATACTTATACAACAGGTACTTGTAGTCTTCAAGGACTGTTAAGTTTGTAATCGTTTTTATGTGGTTTATCAGTTTATAATTGTCCTACAAAGTGTTATAAAAAACTTTTTAAAAGTCAGGGCAATGCAAAGAACCTAGTAAGGCCACAGATTCAAACCAATATAAAACACAGCAAATATTCTGCAAATAAGAACAGAGGATTAGAAAACATATCAGTTTTGGTGGAAGCGAGCAGATACGCTCTGTCCTCGGTGAATAAGGCCCCCCCACGCACAGGGATGAACGGCTCCTACCACTGAGAGATACGACCACCAGGGTTATGCCTCCTCGGGGTGCGAGCTACGAGGAGACCACAGTGAACAGGCGTGATCCTTTCAGAAGCTCAGATCAGAGAACAAGAAAGTGGAAAGGACAGACTCCGAGAAACAAGAGAACAGTGGTTGCAGGTGGGCTCTGGACTTGTGATTTCGCTATTGAGAGAGACGAATTGACACCTTTATATAGGCAGTCCAGCAGCAACGTTCGCAAAAAAGGAAAACCGACAAAATAAATGCGTGCATTAAAATTGTAACCCGACCACTTAATTGCGCACATTAATTGAAATAATTGCGCACATTAACGGGCAATTAATACACGCCCGTTGAGAGATCTCGGCGCGGACGGTTTTGGAAAGGTGGCGTGGCGGTTTTAGAAGCAATTCAAATTCAAAAGGAGTTGAAAAGTTGTCGCGAGAGACAAAAAGAAACCCACGCGCATACGGGCCAAGCCCGAGCCCGCGGAAAGGGCCCAGAGTGGCCCGAGGAGAGGGATTTGCACCCCCCCCCTGCGCGCGCATGCGGGCGCGCCCAAGTGTGGCCCGCAACCCAGCCCGGCCCGGCCCGCCTCGTGTGCAGGCGCGCACGCCCGGTTAACTAGTTTTTCCACCAGAAATCCAAACCCACGGGTTGATGGGTTGGGCCTCGTGTGCGCGCGCGTAGGGGTTTGGTTCAACAAGTCTCAATAATGGATTGGTTTGACTCAATGTATAAGGTGAAACAATGAAGTGATTTTAACCGATGTGGGACTAAAGTGTTGGGAAGGAAAATGAATACTCAATTTTTGGTCAACCAAATAATGGGTTATTAAAGATGGGCCCAACACTAACAATCCCCCCCTTGACCTAAAATTGTAGAAGAAAGAATATGATCTGAGCATCTTATACCATGTAATAGATGAAGGTACCTTCTGGGTTTGAACCTTCACTTAGTGTAAACTAGATCCAACTGAGAAGTCTGAATAGACCATGTCCTTGAATTCGACCCCTTAAGCCAGAATTCACTAGTCACACACACGGTACAGGATATGGGTCCTGTTCTGCGGGGTAGCACGTTACGGCCATGTGCTCGTATCCTTTCTTGAGTGCCTTAGAGACTTAGCCCAAATCTCAAAGAACGCGGCCTCACGTCCGTGCACTCATATAGGTGAGTTCTCCAGGGTGCCTGCGTGGGCCACACCCTGTCCGAAAAGGACTTGAACCCATTAAGAGCGTAAGCTCAACCTTCTTCCGCCACAGTATAGTACTGATATCATAGGGATGAGTTAGAGGAGTTTTCCTCTACAGTACTCACAGGTTTACCAATACAGCTTCGTTAACCCCTTGAAAACCATCTTCATGGGATCTCCAATCACAATGGTAGGGAGCCCGCTGTAGGTAATTTATATAATGGGCTGAAGCCCCATCCCCCTCGATGTCTCATGGACAAGTCGTCTGACAAGTCCTTTTGTGAAATGATCTGCGAGATTTCTCTCGGATCTCACAAACTCTAGAGTAATTATCCCCTGAGAAATCAGGTGCCGAATTGATTTATATCGCAAGCGCAAGTGTCTAGACATTTTCTCATTATCATTATTTTGTAATGATTTTGCAATCACAACTTTGTTGTCACATCTTATGGAAATTGCTGGAATAGGCTTTCCCATCAATGGAATCTCACTCAACAGATTCCTAAGCCATTCTGCCTCTGAAGCTGCAATATCCAATGCAATAAGCTCTGATTCCATTGTGGAACGAGCAATTACTGTCTGTTTAACAGACCTCCATGCTATTGCTGCACCACCTATCAAAAACACAAACCCACTGGTTGATTTAATATCAACTGAATCAGAGATCCAGTTGGCGTCAGAATAACCCTCAAGTACAGGAGGAAAACCAGTATAATGTAATGAAAGTGAAATAGATCCTCGCAGATATCTAAATACACGTGTGAGTGCAGTCCAATGCTCTTTATTAGGATTGCTTGTGTATCTACTTAGCCTACAAACAGCATATGCAATATCAGGACGAGTGCAATTCATAAGATACATTAAACTTCCAATCATTTGTGCATATAATTCCTGTCCAACAGGTTCTCCCAAATTCTTTTTCAACTTAATTGATGAATCATATGGTGTATGCACAGGTGAAAAATCATACATATCAAATTTTTTAAGTATCTTCTCAATGTAGTGAGATTGTGAAAGTGTAATACCAGATGAAGTCTTGACTAATTTTATTCCCAAAATTAGACTTGCATGACCAAGATCTTTCATATCAAAGTTTTTAGAAAGAAAAATTTTGGTTTCTTCAATAATGTCCTGATTAGACCCAAAGATTAAAATATCATCAACATATAGGCAAATGATAACACAAGCATCAGATTTCACTTTCATATAAAGACATCTGTCATACTCATTATTTTTAAAACCAAAAGAAGCGATGACTCTATCAAATTTTTCATACCACTGTTTAGGAGCTTGTTTGAGCCCGTACAGAGATTTCACGAGTTTACACACCTTCTGTTCTTGTCCAGGAACCACAAATCCTTCAGGTTGGTCCATATAGATCTCCTCATTGAGATCTCCATGTAAAAAAGCGGTTTTGACATCCATCTGATGGATTTCAAGACCATGAATTGAAGCTAATGCGACCAGTATCCGAATAGTGGTAATTCTAGTGACAGGAGAATATGTATCAAAATAATCCACACCAGGTTTTTGTTTAAAGCCCTTTGCTACTAGCCTAGCCTTGTATTTTTCTATAGAGCCATCTGGACGAAATTTCTTTTTGAAGATCCATTTACACCCAATTGTTCTACTACCTGGAGGGAGAGAAGTAAGAACCCAAGTATTATTATGAAGAATGGAATCAAATTCACTATTAATTGCTTCTCTCCAAAAAGGTGCATCTGGAGATGACATAGCTTCATTGAAGGTTAAGGGATCATCTTCAATAAGAAATGTGAGGAAGTCATCTCCAAATGTTTTTTCTACTCTAGGTCTCTTACTTCTTCTTAATTCAGGTTCATTCTCAAGAGATGGAACAAAGGAAGAAGAAGAAGCCCCTAGATCAGCAGTAGATTTATGTCCAATAGCTTTAGAATTTGTGGTTTTCATGGGAAAAGTTCTTCAAAAAAGACAACATCTCTAGACTCAATAATTGAGTTGGGACTGATCTCAGGAATTCCAGATTGTAGGACTAAAAATCTATATGCAGCACTATGATATGCATAGCCCACAAATGCACAATCAATTGTTTTTGGTCCTAACTTCTTCTTTTTGGGAGGAGGAATCTTCACTTTTGCCAAACATCCCCAAACTTTGATGCTACTAAGGTTGGGTTTCCTACCTTTCCACAATTCATAAGGAGTTTTATCACAATTTCTAAGGGAACCCTATTTAGAATATGACAAGCAGAATATATGGCCTCTCCCCAAAAATTTTCAGATAAACCAGAACTTGATAACATGGAATTAACCATGTCACACAGGGTCCGATTTTTCCGTTCTGCCACACCATTGGATTGGGGTGAATAGGGAGCGGTGGTCTGATGAATGATGCCATTATCTTCACACAATTTAGAGAATTCATTCGATGTATATTCACCTCCTCGATCAGACCTAATCACTTTGATTTTTCTATCTAATTGATTTTCTACTTCTGCCTTATAAATTTTGAAAAATTCTAGAGCCTCATCTTTTGAACGCAACAATACACATAACAAAATTTTGAAAAATCATCAATAAAGGTTATGAAGTATCTTTTTCCTCCTCGAGTAAGCATACCATTCATTTCACATATGTCACTATGTACTAAGCCTAACAGTTCAGAAATTCTATCAACAGATTTAAAAGGTTTTCTAGGCTGTTTCGCTTGCACACAGATATGACATTTAGAAGTTTCATTAAGACGAGATTTAGGAATCAAATCAAGAAACATCATTCTTTTTATGGTACTTAAGTTTAAATGTCCTAAACGAGCATGCCACATATTATGAGATTCAACATTCAAAGCAGTAGTAGATATGGAGGAAGAACATTCAAACATAATATTCAACTTAAACAAACCATCACACACATAGCCTTTCCCAACGAAGGTTTCAAACCTAGTTATTACAACCTTATTTGCTTCAAAAACTAGTTTATAACCTTGCTGTATCAACAGCGACCCACTAACTAAGTTTTTCCTCAAATCAGGAACATGTTGCACGTTTTGAAGTGATAGGACATTTCCGGACGTGAAGAGTAGATCAACATGTCCTTCTCCAATGATACGTGCAGCAGAGTTGTTGCCCATTCTCACATGTCCATCAATGGCCTGATAGGAAGTAAATAAGGATCTATCAGAACAAAGGTGTACATTTGCTCCTGTGTCTATCCACCAATCAGTAGATTGACAAGCTAAGTTTAACTCAGGATGGACAGTGACAAACCTAATTTGGGAGGAAGAGGGTGCAGGGTCATGAATCACCACATTCGCTTGGACCTTATTCTCTGTGTCCTTCTGGGTAGGATGGTTGCTTTTATAATTCAGATTTTGAGGAAGGGTCTTTCGTTTGTAGCAACTTCTTGCAATATGCCCTTTCTTCCCACACACGTAGCAACCAGCTTCATCATTGGTTTTCTTTTTAAACTGTGGCTTTACATGACCCTTAGCTGCCCCATTCTTTTTAAAAGGTTTGGACTTGGGTTTAAAACCTTCGGCTATGTGTGCTTTGGCAGAAAACTCTTTAGGAAGTTTAGAGACCTTATCTTGAAGCCTATGCTCATCTTCTATCCTAATAGTGGTCAAAATATCATTCAAGACAGGTATACCTCTACGATGTTTAAGTTTGATAGCAAAATTAGACCAGGAGGGAGGCAATTTTTCAATAATTGAGTATGCAAGAAAGGTGTCATCAAGAATCATCCCATATTTTCTAATCTCATGAATAATAGTTTTCAGGTCTACGATTTGTTTCATGATAGACAGATTATCAACCATGTTAAATTTTAAAAATTTTCCAACAGCATATTTTTCTAACCCAGCATCTTCAAGACTATATTTTTTTTCGAGTTCTGTCCACAGATCAAAAGTGCCTTTTGTAGTACAAAAAATATCATACAACTCAGGGGTTAAGGCACTCAAGATTCGACCATGGCACAAGAAATCTTTCTCTTCCCAGGCACCGTCTAATTCAATAGTTTTTCCTTTCGGATCTGCTATTTGATCAGGATCGGCATCCTTGGGATCGGAGGTTTTGGTAAGGTCAATGGAGGTGGACTCTTTATCAGAAAGTGACTTGGATTCACCTAAGACAGATCTTAAAACAGAAATTAATCCTAGGGTGGTGAGCCAATACCTACATTGCTGCTGCCATCTTTTAAAATTGGTACCATCAAACAAAGCCGGTTTAGCAGATAAATCTTCTACAAGACCCATTTTTGAAAACAGAAAGAGGTTTGAAAAAAGGTTTAGGTAAAATGCAACCCTTATTCACCGAGAATGTTAGAAAATCCTTTCAAAAACAGGGCAATGCAAAGAACCTAGTAAGGCCACAGATTCAAACCAATATAAAACACAGCAAATATTCTGCAAATAAGAACAGAGGATTAGAAAACATATCAGTTTTGGTGGAAGCGAGCAGATACGCTCTGTCCTCGGTGAATAAGGCCCCCCCACGCACAGGGTTGAACGGCTCCTACCACTGAGAGATACGACCACCAGGGTTATGCCTCCTCGGGGTGCGAGCTACGAGGAGACCACAGTGAACAGGCGTGATCCTTTCAGATGCTCAGATCAGAGAACAAGAAAAGTGGAAAGGACAGACTCCGAGAAACAAGAGAACAGTGGTTGCAGGTGGGCTCTGGATGTGATTTCGCTGATGTTGAGAGAGACGAATTTGACACCTTTATATAGGCAGTCCAGCAGCAACGTTCACAAAAAAGGAAAACCGACAAAATAAATGCGTGCATTAAAATTGTAACCCGACCACTTAATTGCGCACATTAATTGAAATAATTGCGCACATTAACGGGCAGTTAATACACGCATCCGTTGAGAGATAATTCAAATTCAAAAGGAGTTGAAAAGTTGTCGCGAGAGGCAAAAAGAAACCCACGCACATACGGGCTAGGCCCGAGCCCGCGGAAGGGCCCAGAGTGGCCCGAGGAGAGGGATTTGCACCCCCCCCCTGCGCGCGCATGCGGGCGCGCCCAAGTGTGGCCCGCAACCCAGCCCGGCCCGGCCCGCCTCGTGTGCAGGCGCGCACGCCCGGTTAACTAGTTTTTCCACCAGAAATCCAAACCCACGGGTTGATGGGTTGGGCCTCGTGTGCGCGCGCGTAGGGGTTTGGTTCAACAAGTCTCAATAATGGATTGGTTTGACTCAATGTATAAGGTGAAACAATGAAGTGATTTTAACCGATGTGGGACTAAAGTGTTGGGAGGGAAAAATGAATACTCAATTTTTTGGTCAACCAAATAATGGGTTATTAAAGATGGGCCCAACACTAACACAAAACCTTCACCTCTGTACATAAAAAAAAAAAAAAAAAAAATGAACTGGAGAGAATTTGTATAACCATGATGATCATCATCCCATGAGCTGTGTCAGAGGGTAACTGTTGCTTTAAAAAGCCTTCATACCCAACTAATGCAAGCATGCACCTTTCATATGAGAGCCTCTAAGTATCATAAATATTCAAATTACTATTTTATATATAAAAAAAGATTATTTCACAATCTAGTAATATAAAATGACTTTAATATATATTCTTATGTTATTAATATTTAATTGTTTCACATCCAATTAAATAAATGTTAACAAATAAAAAATAGTTTTTTATTTGAGAATGAAGTTTATTTTTATTTTTTTGTATAGCTGAATACATTAATAAGAGTTGAATTGTTAGATATTGATATTTTTAATTTAAAATATTTTTTGGATATTTTAAATTTTTATTTATTTGAAAAATTAACTTTAAGGATTATACCGAAAAAATCCTTGTGCTCTACATTTATAAGATGAAATAACAAAAAAAAAATTTGGAAAAATATAAAAAAGTTAAGAATATAAAAAAAATCTTGTAAAATTTAAGAATGAGATTTTTTATAATGTTAAGATTTTTTATATATACTCAGAAAAATTTTAAATTATAAAATAAAACCATTCTCAAAATAATATCATTTTTACATGGTTAATGTTTTCCAATTAAATTTTAAATGAAGGGGTGAAACATTTAAATAGGGCGAGAGAGAGTTTTAAAATGATACAAGACATCATTTTGTGCTATTTTAAATTATAAGATTTTTTTTTTGGAATAATGATGCTTCATAGGGTTTGATCCCTTGACTTCTTTCAAGGAGGTGGGAGGCTTGCTTACTGACTTAACCAAAGCTCGATTCGCTATTTTTAAGATTATTAAAAAGATTTTTCAAAAGAATACTTAAAAGTAATTGTATTGGTTATTTCTTATATTTTAATATTTTTTGGGTATGTTCTCTTAATAAAATACATTCTTTTATAAAAATAAAATAGATACTCGTATGAATTGAATGCTTGTATCTTTACATGTTTCTTAATAAGGCATACCGTGTTAGTGATGTCATGACTACAGATAGGACTGTAATAATGGTTAAGTGTATTGTACTTTGTAAAGGAGCGTTGTTACATGCAGTCCATGTGAACCATCTCATGGGCATATCACAAACTTCTATAGCAATTTAGCATTGTTGTGACACCCGACCCGTTGAGGGGGTGATGGGATAGCTAAGAGGCTCAACAACCCTAAGAGACCCATGAATTGGGGGAGAATGAGGTGAGGTGTTTAGCATGCATAATGGGAAGATATAGTCTATGTTTATATGTAAGTACAACTCTTATACACCAAGACCCGTTTTAAAACTGTAAGCCAACTCAGGGATAAAGAGAACAATTTTTTTATGTGTAAGCTGGGGTGTTACAGTATACCTCTACATCGTAGACGATTTTTCTAATATTAAAAAAAATTAACATTTGAAAAGCCCACCACAAAGCCAAACATCATATTAACACAAAAAGGGTTGGAAATTAATCTCGGATCTCTCAGGTTTTCCACTTATTATCTTTAGGTCTCTAATACTTTCCAAGATTTTTTAGATCTCTAATTTAGAAAGCAATTATTTTTAGGTCCTTTTATCTATAGACTTTTAACTTTTTCTCATTTTCTCAGTTTTACACCACTACACTTTCTATTTCGCCTTGTTCTCCCTCCTCTCTATCCCACCCATCTACACAAAGAAGAGCCTCTCTCTAAGATCCATTGCAAGAAATCATTCCCTCTCCCTCTCTGGTCCCTCTGTTTCTATCCAATCCATCTCCCAGATCCCTCGGTCTAACCCATCGTTGAGTCTACACTTCCTTTCTCCGATCTACTGCTCATTTGAGGTTATTCTACCTCCTAAATCCTTGTTTTAACTATTTTTGTTTGATTACATTGATGTCCTATGAATGTTTTGAAGTTCTTGAAAATATGTTCATGGCAAACATATATTTGATTCAAACTTATACATCCCAATGTAAAATCTTGATTGTTTGTGGTAATCTAGATTTGATCTCATTATGAAATTTTGATGTTTGAATTTGATCATTGATGCATGAATTCGATCATAATGTACTTAATCAATTCTAGCATAAAGAACTAGTCGTAGGCTAAAATATACCCAAACAGGTTAACCATGTATCTAGACAGCATAACAATGTACTCCAGACAAGTCAACAATGTATCCAAACATGTAGCTTGATATCTTAACAATATTCATGCACTTACGTTGATGAGTATAGACCAATCTGCCTTGTAAATGCGTGCTATATGATCGTGGCCAAAGTCCTCGCGTCAAGGTTGAAGAAGGCGTGCACGCTGCTTATTGAGGACTCCCAATCAGTGTTTTTACCCGGAAGATCGCTACAAAATAGTTTCATCATTGTCCAAGAGCTCATCTCAGCCATACACAATGACAAACGAGAAGGGGTAGCCCTGAAGCTTGACTTTGCGAGGGCGTATGATAGAGTCAACCGCGACTTCCTTTTTAACATCTTGTCTCTCTACGGTTTTGATCTGAGATGGCTCCGCATGCTCAGGCAAGCGCACATGCACGGTGCATGGGTTCTTTTCAATGGCTTCCAGTGTAGTTTTTTTTCCTTTGAATCGCGACCTTCGTCAAGGTGATCCCCTCTCCCCAATTCTCTTTGTTCTTGTTGTTAATGTACTAAGGAGGGTGTGCAAGGCAGCAATGGAGGATGGTTGGTTGAAGGGGCTCGTTAGCTCGAGGGGTGGAATGCCATTCTCGCTGGTTCAATAAATGACAATACGCTGATGCTTTTCGAGGTGTCAATTGAGTCTGCTAGGGGAGCCCGTTTCATAACTGCTTGCTTTGAACTGGTGTCTGATCCCAACCTCAACTGGGGCAAGTGTGCAATGTTTCCTATCAACGTGGATGAGGATCGGGGATGAAAGTTGGAGCACATCGTGGGGTGCGAGCGACAGTCCTTTCCTGCATGGCTGTCGGACCTCCCTCTGGTTAAAACGCGCATGGCAAAGGAGGAGTGGGAGCCTTTAGTAGCTTGTGTGCAAAGGCGCTTCGCCGATTGAAAGGGAAGACTTCTGAGTTACGGGGGCAAGCTAACATTGATGCAGTCAGTTCTATCCTCACTCCCCTTGTTCTATATCTCGGTGTTCCATATTCCGACGGGTGTTTTGGACCATGTTCTTCAACGCAGGTTCTTTTGGCAGGATGGGAGCTCCTCCTCGATTAAGCCACACCTAGCCAGCTGGGGAACCATATGTCTCAACAAGGTAGCAGGAGGGTTGGGGGTGCTGGATCTTCGTGACATGAATAAGGCAGTATTATTGAAGTGGTCGTGGAGGTGGCTCTCTGAGCCGAACAATGCGTGGGTGAGGTTATTATAAGATCGTTATGGAGGTGACAGGGTGGGCGTGCTTCGTCGGCCATCACTCTCCACAAAGGCCACCTCCTTGGCCAATGGACTGTTCGGGCTGAGACCTGAGTTCGCGCGACCATTTAGTGGGTCATCGGTGATGGGGCAGGAGTGCATTTTTTGCGGGACTGTTGCTGCAATGAGTGTCCGCTCTGTGTCGAAGCCCTAGACGTGCATATGTAGGCATCTAGCAAAGAAGGGTCGATATCTGATTTTTGAGCCGGCTCACGAACATAAGGGGCTTGGAAAGTACACCTACACAGGAACAAATTGTCAGGGGTTGAGATCGCTCAGTTTGGGCACGTGATGGAGCGCTTAGCGGCATGGTCGAGGCTGTTGAGCAAGGAGACCGACTACTTCCAGTGGTCACCCAACCCGTCCTTCGGTTTCTCCGTGAAATGGGCGTACTATTGGTGGAGGAAGGCGATCAGCCCGGTCCCGCTCCTTCATGGCAACTTGGCTTTGGTCTGGAAGCCAAAGATCCCTCGAAAAGTTAAGGTGTTCTTGTGGCTTTTTTCTCACGGTCAGTTGCTCACGAGGGTGTATTGTTCAAAGTGGTGCCCTCTCAATCCTCAAAAGTGTGGTCTTTGCGGTGAGGAGTGTGAATAGCTGGAGAACCTGTTCATCCACTACCGTGTCACTAGTACCCTGTGGCATGAGGTGGGGAGGGCCACCTCCCTTCACTCCTCCTTCAACTCTTTTGAAGATATGTGGGCCACAGGGAAAAAACTTTGCCATGGTCAGGCCCTAGGGACTACAAAGACCGTCGCTTGCCTAGTGATTGCAGCAGGTGTGTGGGTTATTTGGTGCATGAGGAACATTGCGATCTCTCAGAGAACGAGGGTGTACGTGGAGAACATGTGGAAAAGCACGGCCGGTCTGATCAAGCTATGGGGCCACATCTTGGCAGACGCTAGGAAAGTTTCCTTTGCTCATGGTAGGTTGACTACTTCAGTATAGTCTGTCTTCAAGTCCGAGGGTAGGGTGCGGTGCGTAAAGTGACGACTGATACCCAATCAACTGTTGTACTATTATCTCACCCTCGGGGCATGACGACCCCTTCTTGTTTTGTTTGTTTTTGTTTTCTCTCTAATTTTCTCACCCTCATCCTCATTCGGATTTATAATCATGCTTTGCTCAATAAAAATGATGATAACAAGAGTCCACCATTTTCAAAAAAAAGAAATGCATGCACTTACCAATCAAACAATAGATCCCATAAAAATAGAAATGTTTTCATGGAGTTATACTCTATAAATCGTCTGTGAGGATGCTTGAAAATGCGATGTTAGGTTTGGGGAGAGAGAGATGGTTTGGGAAGGTGGAGGGACATAGAGATAATAGAAACACATATTGAGGAGCTAAAGAACAAAAAAAAAAAAAAAAGAAGACCACCCTCATCTGGGACTTGAAAATAATAAAGGAACAGATTAGGGGGCTCGAATTTAATTTTTCCAAAAAAATATAAAAAAAGCCAAAATCACGTGACAAAATTAGGATTTTGCCTCCACGTGGGCATGTCATCAAATCTTTAATGGCCATACTATATAATAATAATATAATAATAAAGTATAACTCTCTCACGAAATACTAGAGAAAAATATTATTAATAAATGGTGAAAGATTTTTATACCAAAAAAATAAAAAATAAAAAAATGGTGAAAGATTTACTAATTAGTGTATACTAAAAAAAATAATATTTTTTATAATTTCTGTATATTCTAACATAATAATTTATCTTACTAAATATCAAAAAAAATATGTTTAGTAAAATATTTTTTATGTCTTATTGATTTTTTAAAAATAGTTTTATCATCTAATTTAATATATATACTTTTTGAGTGTATATATATATATATTGTACAAATAAAAATATAAGATTTTTTAAATATTTTTATTATATACTAAAATAATAATTTAAATATCACTATATATCAAAAAAATATTTCAATAAAATACATTTTTTATTTAATGAAAATGAAAATACTACGCCCATTCCATTATTTGTGTCCACACATGTTTTTTTTTTAAATAACATCATCATCATTAATCATATATATATATTTTCTACTTTTCAATATATAATAAAAATACAAATAAAATTAATAATTTTTTTATTTTTATTTCTAACATTTATTATATATTAAAGAATAATAATTCAAATCATTTTCATAATGATTTTTTTTTTAAATAGCATAAAATGTTTAATAAATTACATATATTTTTATAATAAAAATACAAATTATAATGAATTGTATAAATTCATTCAAACACTAAAAAAAAAAAAATCAAATAATAAAATATATAAAATTATAAACCAGATCGTAAAAAAGATTTTATTATATAATAATGTCTCATAAAAATTATATTTTAAAGATAGGTATACACCTATCTATCTATACATATAAAAAAAAACATATATAATATAATATAATGAGAAGAAAAAAAAAATATCCAACAATGGAGGGCTGAAGCCGTGGTGCTATTTGAATCACCGCTATCACATACCCCAAAAACCCTCTTTTTTTTTGTCACCCAACTTGTGTTTCTTCTTTTGGGTGGCGGCTCTTCCTGTCTCTCTCTCTCCTAGGGTTAGGGTTTCTCCCCCCCAACTGTTTCCCCCCCAACACACAAACATCAAGAACCCATCTTTCGCTCGGACACCCAACCATGGCGGCCGTCGCTCCTCCTGCCGAACGTAAACCTCATCTTTCATTGTGTTTTTTGCACGGTTTCTAGGTTTCCTGTGCTTATTCGGTCGGATCTGGCTTTGTTTCTGTGTTTTATTGGGTGGATCGGTCTGGGTCTTCTCTGGCTTTGGTTGATTTGACGTGTTTTTCAGGGGGTACTGGGTTTTACTAGGGTTTTTGTTTTAAAGGGTTTTTTGTGATGTGGGTTGCTGTGTTTTTGGGGAGATTTTTTTTTAATGTGAATTATTGTGAAGGGGATTTTGTTTGGATGGATTTGGTTGTTTGGTTTGTTGTAGTCTTTGAAACCTTTGATTTGAAAGGGGGGTGCTTTAGAAGACTTTGATTTTTATGGGTATTGGGGTTTTACCTGAGTTTTTGTTATGTGGGTGTTGCACTTTTTAGGATTTTTTGTGGTGTGGGTTTGCCGTGTGAATTCTTCTGAAGGAGATTTCGTTTAGATGGATTTGGTTCTTTGTTGGGTTTCTGTAGTTTTTGAAACCTTTGATTTGAAAGGGGGGGGGGGTGCTTTAGAAGAGTTTAATTGTGAAACACATGAACATGTGTTTTATTGTTTTTTGATTGACTGGATATGAATTTGAAATGGGATTCCTTTTTCATTGATTATTTTTTTGGTATCATTGAGTTGTGTTTTAGATCACAGATCGCTAATTGATTTCTATGTTATTTTCTTTCAGAAGCTGCAGATTTGCTGCAAAATCTGTCATTAGATCAGCAGACTAAGAAGCAGGATATAGTTCCGGAGGTGACCAAAAAGGTCTGAACCTGGTTTGGTGTTTTTTTATTTTTTAATTATTCACTTTAGATGTTATGTTCACTGTGTTACAAATCCATCTGTTTTGATACAGTTCGGGTCTGTGGATGGTGGTGATGCACCGAGTGTGCCTGTCCCGTCACGCGAGCGGTCTACAACTCCGCTATCACATGATCTTGTGGATCAGAGCATGTGCTACTTTCCAAGTGGATATCCTTATTTCTATGGGGGTGAGCCGAGATTGAATATTATATTTTTTCTTGTATTAGATTTCTATGTATGGTCATCTGATATCTTGTTTTCATATGCTTATGATAGTAACAGCTTAATTACTTATTATATTTGTTGAGAAAACAAAATTATCAAGACCTAGATGTGCTCTTGATATTGGTTTGAGGAAACATATGAACAGATGAATTGTTCTATGATCTGCACTAGTAGGAGACTTATATCTTATAGGATTTTTGTCGATTCGTAGAAATGGGAGACGGGGGTGAAATGAATCCAGATTTTAGTATTATGGATTGTTAAGTACCATAATATATCAGCTTTTGTTTGAATAGCTCTGTATTAATGTTTTCACGGTATTGGGGTAATTTCATTCTTATTTGTGCATGATTGATTGGAGCTATTACATGTAATATGTTTTCAGTTAGAGCACTTCTCACGTTGGTTTATGTTACATCAGTATCTGTTCATTCCTTGTTTTAAGTCCTTTTTTTTGGCTTTTCCAGGGTATGATGGGCATTTCAATGATTGGGGGGAGTACATGAGCCCGGATGGAGTGGAGATGCCTCATGTAAGCATTTTTATAATATCTAACATGTAACATCAATCAAAATTATTGCCTTTCTGATTAAATAAAACTAGAATGTATCTTCTGGAGATGCCTCATGTAAGCATTTTTATAATATATAACATGTACCATCAATCAAAATTATTGCCTTTCTGATTAAATAATACTAGAACGTATCTTCTAAGACTTGTTGCTCATTATATTTTATGATTGTTGTCAGGGGGTTTATGGGGATTTATTTCATGGATATGGATATGGACCATATAGCCCTTATCCGCCCGCTGGTTCTCCTGTCCCTGCTATGGGACATGATGGTCAGCTCTACAGCCCTCAACACTATCCTCAGTATCCGACATCTTATTATCAGCCTCCGACACCAAATTCATCGTACACACCCAACCCAACTCTAACTCCAACCACTAAAGGTGATGTGTCCACCTCTATCGCCGCAGATCAGACTACCATTCCAGTGGACACGACTACCAAGAACACCAATGGGGTTGCAAATGGGATCGCAAATGGCAACAATGGTACAGTGACTCAGAAGCAGAGCTACCATCAGAAGCCTTCACTGAATTCAAATGTACGGGGCATTTTGCCTTCGAATGGATACACTGATCCAAGATTTGGTTTTGATGGGATGCGGTCTCCTTGGGTGGATGGTCCCGTTTACCATGATAGCCAACACAGACCGGCTACAACTAGTTTAGTTTCTTCGGCTGTTTCACACATGACTACTGCAAGGAACCATAACTTGCGTCCCCTCCCCCATCTCATGGTATGTTAGAAGCATATATATTGCTTTATTTTACTCCCACTGTTTAGTTATGCAATATTTTCAGTCATATTTGTCTATATTATCTTATTAGGAGTCTGATTGAATGGAAATCGTATATGAGAACATGGTTGTGTAATAATAGCATTATATTAGTTTCATGCCTGATGGTTCTTTAATGATGATGACTGTGAATGCTATTATGGACTTAATATTATTTTTTTGATGTTCAGAATTTGCATCATCCAAGGCTGGGATCTGGCATGGGGCCAACTCCTACCTATATGGACAGGATGTACCCAAGCAACAGGATGTATGGGCAACATGGAAATGGCATAAGATCAGGTTCATATTATGGGGGTCGCTGGTTGGCTGTCGATGGAAAATATAACAAACCAAGAGGTAGAGGTAATGGGATTTATTGTTTTGGCAATGAGAACCTCGATGGACTCAATGAGCTGAACCGGGGACCAAGAGCTGGCCGGTTCAAGAACCAGAAGCCACTCGGACCCAACATCACCATTGCAGTCAAGGGCCAGACCCTCCCTTGTAATGGGAACACTGAGGAATCCGGCATGGTACCAGACAGGGAACAGTACAACCGAGAAGAGTTTCCTATCAAGTACTCGGACGCAAAGTTCTATGTGATCAAGTCGTATAGTGAAGATGATGTTCACAAGAGTGTCAAGTACAATGTGTGGGCCAGCACACAAGTGGGAAACAAGAAGCTGGATGTTGCGTACAAGGAAGCTCAGGAGAAGCCGGGTGGATGTCCTGTTTTCTTGTTCTTTTCTGTAAGTATTTACACCTTTCGAATTTTAGTTTTAGAAATATATCCATTTTTTAAAAATAGGATTCTTGCACTCGAAATTGTTTTCTAAGAGCATCTCCAACCGTGTCCCATTTCTTGGCACTCCAACCGGTCTCTAAATGAGATCTCCATTTCGGTGTTCTCATTTTGGAGATCTACTTTTCTTTAAAGCTTTTTTTTTAAAGCACGATAACTATTGTTATATAAATCAGTACCATTGGAAATATTTTGTTGAGATAATTGAAATGAGGCCAATATTGAATTTGATTAACATATATCTAAAAATGATTATTTTACGATATTTTGTATTTGTATAATTTGCAGGTATATTTTAAAATATTATTTAAAAAATAAAATAGAGATAGAAATTGAGAGTTGGGTAGGAGTTGGAGTTGGTATTTTATATGGTTCTCTAAAAGCACTTTTTAATATTTTATTTTGTGTGGTCTTTAAAATGGAAACCCGCATTGGAGATGCTCTATTGTTTAAAACTTGTATGGTTTTAGGTGAACACGAGTGGTCAGTTTGTGGGTGTTGCGGAGATGGTCGGACCGGTTGATTTCAACAAGAATGTTGAGCATTGGCAGCAGGACAAATGGAGTGGTTGCTTCCCGGTGAAGTGGCACATCGTGAAGGACGTGCCGAACAGCATTTTGAAGCACATCACACTTGAGAACAATGAAAACAAGCCGGTGACAAATAGCAGGGACACACAGGAAGTGAGATATACTAGTCTTGTTTCTTTTCCTGCAAATTAAGTGGTTGTACTTAATCTGTGAACTCATTGCTGATATCACGATGATTCGATTCTGCAGATAAACTTAGATCAGGGGCTTGCAGTGCTTAAAGTGTTTAAGGAACATGTCAGTAAGACATCTGTGTTGGATGATTTTACTTTCTATGAGACCCGCCAGAAGACAATGCAAGAGAGGAGGGCTAAGCAGCTGCTCCAAAAGCAGGTAAGTCTGCATTTATTAGTTAAGCTTACATGTGTTATCAAAACTTATTTGTTTTTTTTTTATTGATTTCAGAAACTGTCATTTTAGTTAATCTTGAAACTTGGTGCGACCTTCGATTGAAATCTCAGTTGCTACTGGTTGATCGAAAACTTTTTAATAAAGTTGCAAGTCTTTAAATGTTTATTGATTTATCTGATGAATGGATGTAGATTTACTTTATAAAAAAATTGTTGTGTAGTAATAATGCCAATTGATCTGGTCTCATCTTGTAATTCATCCATGACTTGCATAATTTGATGCGTTGTTAGTAAGCTTGTCAATGGGTCGGATGTCTTAATATTCTTATCCTATTTTAAATCATTTGAACACAAACATTAATATCAGAATTCAGATTTTTTTGGATTCAAAATTAGCATATATTTTTTAAATAATTGAGATGTCTAAATATGGATAGTAATTTAAGTGATCAGGTAACATAATAGAGATGAGAGAGTTAAAATCAAGACTTCAGGTCTTCTAGTCTCTTTCAATGATCATATAATAGCTATTGAAATTTCATGATTAGGATTATTCATATAAGATTTTGAATTTCAACACTATATTACAATTCCAATATTTTCCAGAGCGGCTACATTGATATCTGACTCTGCAATCTGCGTATGTGAATATCAGTTAATTTCTGATTTTTTGGATATTGATTCGAGTGAACATGCATGGATACTTTTATTTTATTTTATTTTTTGGTGGTGATTGACAGTGTAATTAGTTTCAGATCACTGATGCTGCTGCTCTCCTGCAGGCCTTTGATGGGAAGCCAACAGGAGACGAGAAAGACAAAGATGGGGCAAATACGAAGACTAGATCCCAGAAGCCATTAGAACCAACAAACACATTGTTGAATAAAGAACCTAATCAGGTACCCGGGGAGCTGAAGCCTTTGTCGGAGAATGGTTTCGTAGCACCAGCACCCGGGGAGGCACTGAAGGCTGCCAAGCCCGTAACGGAAAAGCAGGTTGTCGTGAACGGGATTGCCAACGGGTGTTAAAAGACGATTTAAAGTTTTGTTGGGTTATTTCAAGATTTCGGAGGCAACCGAGAGATTCAAAGGCTGGCAAAATTAGAGGATAGTGCTTTGAATTGGGTTTCATATAGTTCTTGTAAGGCAGTATTTGTGGTTTTCATTGAGTTTTTATTTGAAAAAATAGTGAAAGACAGACTTGAGTTTCTCTTTTTTTTTTCTCTTTCTTTTTAAATTCCAGAGTGAGTAGTGTGGTATTTCATGACAGGTTTTTCATTTTGAGTTTCTAATTTGGGTTGTTAGGGTTCCTTTGGGTTTGATTTCTGCTTTGGTAATTTGGTTAATTGGTGCTTTGTGTAAATTTTGCTTTTGTTTGTTTGTGTCTCTCTCTCTCACATTCATGAAGAGCAATTAAAGAGCGCTACATGAGAGGCCATGATAAGCCAAGGTTTTCTTTATTTGTTTTTATCAAGGTAAATTATGCTTCTGAATCTTCTTTTCTGATGAGTGAAGCTTGAAGCTTGTATTCCCCTCTTCTCATGTGATGTTAAAAGGTGCGGTTTGGAAAGATAATTTCATTCTTTTTAAAATAGTATATATATAACTTAATTATTTTATAAACCCATTTATAAAAAAATGTAAAATAGAAATACACCCGGAGTTAATGGCCTGTTTGGTTGTTGAAGAGCACTGAAATAAGTTGGAACAGGGGTGCCAGTCTAAAAGAGGTGTTTGTTTGTATAGAATAAATAAATGAGTATATATGTATGTTTGAATAATTGAGAATAAACTGGTATTGGTATGTCAGTACTCTTGTATAGGGTTATTATTCCTCGTCACATTTTAAATCATTTGTCATTTGTTATCTCTTATAAATCAACATGTATGTTAAATCATTTTTATTACATTTTATAAATTATTATTCAAATCTTATTTAACTCTTTTTAGACATTTTATTTTTGAAAAATCAAATAATAAAAAATTTATTATTATATTTATCAACGAGAATAACTTAAATCAAACCAAACAGAAAATGACATATTTCACTGATATAACTATTTATACTGAAATAGTTATATATACCGAAAAAGTTTATGTTGCTGTGTAGCCTCATTACACTCTCTCAACAAAGTCAGTCTCTTTGTTTACTACTCCCTCCTCCCTCTCTATTTAGAAAACTGTTTATTATCAAAACAGGGATTAAGAGAATGAATATATGTGTTTTTTTGTTATGGATCATTGAGATAGTCCAAAATTTGAGATTGGGTTCAATGTGTGCTTCATTCAATCTTCATAAGTCTCCAATCAATGGGTGATCTTATTTCAAAATTTACTAACATGTATTTATTATTTCAAAATTTTACATGTATTATTGACTAACATGTATTTGATGTGATCCAGACTGAATCCTGTCTTCCAAAACTCACATGATCTTATTTATTTCATGAAATGATACTCATAAGAAGATTTTAAAAAAATGGCCAGAGTGAGTTTTATCTGGTCAAACAAATCAATTTTCATTTCAGTATAAATAAAATCCCAAAAACAATAAAGCAAATGGAGGTCAAAAGCTAAGATAATCTCACGTGTCAAAATCTATAGGGATAAGATTACATGTACATGACGTGAAATATGAAACATATGAGATATCACCAATAAAATAATAATAATAATAATAAAAAGATTACGTGTATCTGAGATATCACATGAAACATATGAGATATCGCCAATTAAAAAAAAAATAAGAGGAAAATTTCAAATAAACCCCTATAAGCAGTCTGAAATTCATATAAACCCCTACCTTTTCCTCAAATTTATATAACCCTTGAAAACACTTGTGTTAAACTTCGTCGATAGATAAGAAATATTCTATGAATATTTTATTTAGTTAACCCTAACACGATATATATAAAAAAAACCTATAATTTATTGAAAATGTGAAAAATCCTATGTAAAAAATGATTTTATTTCTCTAAATAGATTACAGTATGTTTCAATTTCTCCAAATAAAAAAATGAAAATGTTATGCATTAATGTATGTTTCTTTAGTGTTTTGCAAGTTATCATTTTTACATGACATAATATGCATTTATAGATAATATTTACAGAAATTACATTTTATGTTTTCCAAGTTATAAAAAATATATATGCACTAATTTATAGGGGGGAAACTATAATTTTGTGGGGCTCGGGAAATTAAAGGGATGAGGATAGAAAAAAAATTAGGTGTTCGCCTGCAGGGGTAATTTTTTTTTTTTTTTCAAAAGGTTGAAGCAGAAAAAATAAATATTGGGGGTTGGCAGCATGGGTATTTAAGCAATTCACCCTTTTTTATAAAAAAAATATGTGGTTCCGAATTTTTTTTTTCGGGTGTCTTCCGATTTAAAAAAAAAAATTTAATCATCTTTGAATCTATATTTGTTTATTATATCAAATCATTTTATTAATATTTTCAATACCCAGTGGAATTTATCTATACCATCTTTATAAATAATTTATTAAAATAAAAATGTAAATAGTACAATGTCATATCCTATTAAAAAAAAAAAAAAAAAAAAAAAATCAAGTCTTCACCCACGCGCGTGTTGACCCGTGCCCTCGGGGGACACGTTGGTCCATGCACGCTTGCGCATGATAATTTTTGCACCGGTCAAAACAGACACGCTAGCAAGTCAAAACAGACTCCAGAATCAGTTTTACAATTAAATTGACCTGGGGCCAAAACTGAAATTTGTTTTTTCAGGAGGTTATTTTCCAAAACATTCCCAAAAAAAAATTAAGCGTATGTGCTGCGAGTAAATGAGATATCACGTGAAACATAAACTTCAAAACTGTTCCGCCAGAACAGTAGAACTCGAGAAACTCGGGAAGATAGAAACTCCGAACGTCTCTTCTTCTTCTTCTTCATCTCCTCCCCCAACATCGGAACTCCCCAAAAAAATGGCGATTACGACGGCTTTGAAGACTCTTAGAAGCCGAGCTTCTTCGGTTCGTGCGATGCGGAGGTGCTTCTGCACGGTCTCCTCCGAAGACAGGACGACAGAGGGACGAGCCAAAGATGGGAGGCCCGTGAACCTCTTCACCGCGATCAACCAGGCCCTCCTCATTGCCTTGGAAACCGATCCCAGGTGAGGGTTTTCGAATTTTCTGCGATACCCAGATCTTGTTTTCTCGTTTTCTTTAATGGGTTGTGGACTTGTGGTTTTGTTTTTGAAAAAGGCGGATTTTGTGTTGGACAGTTGGGATTTTGAGGGGTTTGTGGTGTCCGGTATGTAAAGGTTGGAGCTTTTTTGGGGGAAAGAGAGGTTCAGTTTAGTGATTTTGACTTTTGAGGAAACTAATGTTTTTGTTTATGTGAGTTTGCGAATTCTGTGTTTTTGTGGTTCGAAATTCGAATATGATGTTCTAATGCTGCAGTGAAGTTCAAGCTTTATGGTATGTGAAACGTTAGATAAGACTCATGTTCTATTTGATGTTCTTTTTCTTTTCTTTATTTTGCTTATTATTATTTTATATATTAGAATTAGAATTATATGGACTTAAATACTAAGTTTGTAATTGTTGAGAATTGTTGACAAACAAATTGTAAAAAAATTTCCACTCGATATTGCTGTGCATCTTTCATGAATGATTTGTATCGTTGTTTGAATCCCTGCAACATATATATATATAATGTTTCATTATGTATGTTATGCTAAGATATTGGGTTTTGTTTTTAAGGGCTTATTTGTTTGGTGAGGACATTGGATTTGGTGGTGTGTTCCGGTGCACGACAGGATTGGCTGAGCGATTTGGTAGAAGCAGAGTTTTCAATACCCCATTATGTGAACAGGTAGCGTATTGAAATTTAAATGGGTGTAGGAGGTTTATAGAAGAATATGGTTTTAGGAGTTTAGGAGGGTGATTCACCAGTAACATGATTGATGAAGATGTCTTAATTATACTCTTTAACCTCTGAAGATGTACTTTTTTTTCCACAGTAAAATTATGCTACATTGTCTCCATATGTTTTTTTTTATTATTTTTTTAAATATTTGGGATTTTGTTATTTCATTATACTTGGATATATATAGTCAGAAAGGTCCTTATTTGTCTTGTTTCTTTATGTAATGTTCCACTGTGACATGATTCAGACCATAATTTTCTTTCATGCATATAATACAGTCAAAAGGTCCTTGCTTGGTGCTTTTTCAATATTCTTTTTTTGTTGCCTAATTTCTTTTATATTGGTTTGCAGGGAATTATTGGATTTGGTGTTGGTCTTGCAGCAATGGTGAGTTTGTTTTGCACTGTCTATTGAGTTCTGTTATTTTGCTTCCACCTAATGTGTATCTCTTGGTTTGAAATCATTTCCTGATTCACATCCTCTTTTCTCATTGACACTCTCATTATGCTATCTGATATTTCCAACATTTGGATCTTACTTTGGAATTTAATGATAGGGGAACCGGGCGATTGCCGAAATTCAGTTTGCAGATTATATTTATCCCGCTTTTGACCAGGCATGTTCTTTATAGTATTGGATTTTTTTTATGTTCATTATTTTCTTTAATCGTCTGCTCTAGCATCTTGAAGTTTTCGTCAACCCTTCTTCAAATGAGTCATTACTCATTTGAGTTTTCTGGTTTGGTTGATTATCCTTCCAGATTGTCAATGAAGCTGCCAAGTTCAGATATCGAAGTGGAAACGAATTCAATTGTGGAGGTACAGCTTCTACCTTATATGAATAAAATGTTCTTTATATCCTTATTCACTGAAAGGCATGATGCAGGCTTGACAATAAGATCTCCATATGGAGCTGTTGGACATGGTGGGCATTATCATTCGCAATCCCCAGAGGCTTTCTTTTGTCACGTTCCTGGTCTCAAGGTTGGTCCCTTCCATTTGATTGATTTTCACTGCTTCTATGTGTGCATTAGCAGAGATGAATAAGCAATTATATTCCATGAGGAGAAAAAGATTTGACTGTGAAGGAGTTGCATTTGTTAACATTAACATTTCTATTGACGTAGGTGGTCATCCCTCGCAGCCCACGACAAGCAAAAGGACTGCTATTGTCATGCATCCGTGATCCAAATCCTGTAGTGTTCTTTGAACCCAAGGTAACTAGGCCTTTGTGCATTAAAACTAATTTGTGAATATAATGGAGATTTAGGTAGCGCATGGGAGCTTGCAAGATATGGCATAAATTTGGCAGGAAAAAATAGTACTTTCACTATGAAGTGGTTAAATTATATAACAAGGAAAATTAAGTGTCACTTTATTTTAGAAAAGAAAGGGACATTTCATGATGAGAAAATTCTAAACCATCAGAAATCTAAACCATGTTAGAGATTTTGAGAAAAGGGATTTTTGTTTATCTATATGTCCTGTTTGTCTTCTTTTAACATTGTTCTTTGTGTTTTTTTAGTGGCTTTATCGCTTGGCAGTGGAGGAAGTTCCAGAGCATGATTACATGTTACCTCTATCACAGGCAGAGGTAAGATGGCCCTCTTTGTTTGTGGATTTAGCTCACATAAACGTTATTAATCAATATATTAAGGATCACATTATCAGGTGATCAGGGAAGGTAGTGACATAACACTCGTAGGCTGGGGAGCTCAGCTTACAGTTATGGAACAGGCATGTGAAGATGCTGCAAAGGTAATAAACTGTTTTGGAAAACATGAGTCCGTGCTTTATCCACTTTGGAGTATTCGACAGCAAACTCCAATCTTATACCGTTTAGTACTTGAAAAGTAATGATTCTTGAGATTTGAAGATTGTATTGATTTGAAGATTGTATTGTCAAAAGTTCTTTGCATTGATATGGAAGTGTCAACAGTTAGAACAACTCTTATCAATTGGTTGTGTAATTTTCCGGATTATTCATTAATTCATGTATTAAACGCGCATTTTTCACTAAAAGTTTAATTTCCATCACGTCTAATTAACAAAGCACGCATTGCTCTATAAGTCGCGTATTAAACAAATTGAATATATGTTTAATTGATAATACATATTTTATTTGTGCATTGGAATGAAAATAAAAAAGAAAAATTATGATCCACTAGGCTTTGCCATGTTAGATTTTGATGTCAATTATTGATGATTTGGCAACCTTTATAATGTTTTGATGTTATAATGTCATTGGGAGATCATGGATTTGAATAATATTGCTAATTTTAGACGTCATAATTATTTTTAAAATTTAATGTTTTTTTAATTAATTTCTGAACTTATCTTTACATTATACTGAATTGTGAATTTTTTCCTTTGTTGAGTTATTCCTAAGTAGCATTGTTGATGTGTGGAATTTGCAGGATGGCATTTCATGTGAGCTTATCGACTTGAGAACATTGATACCGTGGGACAAGGATACCGTCGAAGCCTCAGTTAGAAAGACGGGGAGGCTTTTGGTTAGTATGATTTTGTTTTGGAAAATGTCACATATTGCCCCATTTGCAGCTTGCACACATTTTTTCATTTTTCAAGTACATACTTAGATGTTAAAGTATTTTTTTAAATGAAAAATGAAGTATATACTCTTATAAATTGAATGTATCATTTTTTATAAAAATTTTTTTATACTGGAGTATATACTGAGATAATGGACTATATATTACATTAGCGATGTGGCAACTGCAAATGGGGCTGCAAAACTGATCGAGTGTATCAGCACCCTTTTTAGATTTACCACATGACTTGCTATTTTGCATTTTCACTGTATCTTTAACATATTTAAAACCTTCTTTGTGGTGCGATTGACAGGTAAGTCACGAGGCTCCGGTGACCGGAGGATTCGGCGCTGAAATTTCAGCATCCATCACTGAGCGTTGCTTCTTAAGAGTAAGCAGTAATTAATCAATGTAGAATTTCCTTGAGTGAAATAAAGTTGCTTGATCACAAAAGATTGGGATTTCAGATATTGGCACAAGATTGGAATTTTTCTTTTTATGATTACAAACTCCCTAATTTGATCTTTTACATCTAACCATTACAGTGAAACTATTATCATCAAGATCCATCACCAACAATAGAGACTTCTAGTCGCTTTACTTGACAGTGTTTACTAATATTTCATTGCATAAATTCTTGGACTTTTCATCTTCATTTGTAGTGGTATAACATATGGTAGAATACCATTTGGCAACAAAGATGTTGGGAATATCTCTGTTATTATAATATTAATCCATAGACAGTGGTCTATGAGAGATGGATTAGAATTGACACCATTTTTTTTATTACCAATTCTTATAGATAAAGTAAAATATTTTTACATAAAGTATCAATAAAAATTGGTGCACTTATTGTAAAATATGCATCGATTATATTACAAATGCCAGCAAAAAAATAAAAGTGGTTTATATATCAAGACTAATTAAGTTTTCAAAGATAAATGTGGTGTATAGTATTTGAATATTAAAATACCCTATATTAAGGTATATTTGGTCAAAATAATACTTAACGAGGATCATATATAATGATATGACATATGAGCACTAGTTAGAAATATCAATTGCTATATGTTTTTATGCCCTTTCATGACAACATTATCATTTTAGATTAGATTTAAAATTATTATTATGAGCACTGGCATCTCAAGCATAAATTTCCTTTTGCAGTTAGAAGCTCCGGTAGCCAGAATATGCGGCCTCGACACTCCATTCCCTCTTGTTTATGAACCATTTTACATGCCAACAAAGAACAAGGTCAATCAATCAAACTTCTCCATTTCATTCTTTGTTTTTTCCCGCATATATCGACTATTGAACCAACCCGGATTCCCTCTCTTTAAAATGCAGATACTGGAAGCAATTAAATCAACCGTAAAGTATTAGTACCTCGTTCATTCAAGGCAACCAAAACCTGTTATGTGGGAATAAATGGTGATCTGCGACTCCATTGTTGACTCGTGTTGGCTCACCATGGTTCGATGCGTGCATATATACAATTATACAAACTATATTTATCTGATAAATACTGCTAAAGCCTTTGCATTCACATTGTGCAAGAAGCATTGGTTGCAGAAACAGACTTCACTGTAAAAATATAGGTAAAGGTGAATGCAAAATCCATTTATGTAGTGTATGCTTGGCTGATTCACATTGCTAGGTTTCAATTTATAAGCCTATTGTTTGCTTGAAGTAATACCTATATATTACTCTTATCAATTCTTGAACTTTGTGTGATGTCTTGAATTCTAGCATACAAGTACTTGAGAACCTGTCAATGGAATGCTTACTCTTGTCCGTGGTTAAGACCCCGTTTGGTTGCACGTTTGGGATAGCTTTTGATTTTTGAAAAGTTGAAAAGCTAAAATCGTGTAGTCAAACGGGATAACTTTTTGAAGAATCGAAAACTGGATTCTTTTTAATTTTTTCCTCGAAATTTGTGTTTTGAAAAACTCGAAAACAACGTTTTTTTGTCCGAATCGATTTTTTGAATTGAAAAGCAGCTTTATCTGCTAAATATAAACTGCTTTCAAATATTGATTCCTGAATTTAAAAAAAAAAACATCCCAATAAAAGTTTCATTCCAAAATTTAATTTTCAATTTGTGTTTCTAAACGGACCCTAAAAGAGATACAGAGAAAATTGAATTTCAATTACTAGGTGGTATTAATTGATTCATTCTCTCTCCTCTGGATGTAGACAAATTTGTTAGACCATGTAAATATATTATTCTCCATGTATTTTTTGTTTGATTGATTCTCTGTCATTATCTACATGTGAGGGGCGGTGTTGCGGTAATACACCTTTCATACATATGCTAGAAATATTGATGTTTTGAATAAAAAATACTCGTTGGATTAGTATCAATGTGGTTATAGTTTTTGCAAATTAATGGTGTTATCCAGAGAGTGGTTTAAACGAATTCAGATTAGTTTCACATTCTTTCTCATTCCATTAGAACACCTTGAAAAATTGTGTTTAGAAATCTCTATTCTTGTATTCATTTTGATTTTCGACCATCTCATGCAAAATTTCTCATTTCACAACATCTACTAAAATTGGATTTTCGAGAATAAGAAATACTATTATTGATTGTAACATACAAATAACCCACATAAGTGGTCGTAGTGAGCATCATCATCAAAAAAAAAAAAAAACCTTCAAATTTCACTCCCTACATGTTCGACAGAATTCTTACAAGAGTGCTGATACATGCTGCCTGGTTTTACAACCCATTTTGCAGCCCGCACGCTATGATAACGTAGTGTATGTTGTACTATTATAGTATATACAGTAATCTTTTTTTTTTATCATGAAAAAAATATAATGTATCTTAATATATATTTTATTTCATTAAGTAACATGCACTTCAGTATATAATTTTATATATAAAAAAAAAACATGATAGACTACAGCATACACTCTTTCCTTCCTACAAACACAAGATTCATCGAAAGAAGGATCTTAAGGAGCCCAATCTAATTCTAAATATACCCTCCATTGACGCGTATCACCTGTCCATTGATCCACCCCCCGCCGTCCGTCGCCAAGAACCCGACAACAGGCGCGACGTCCCCGACCTCCCCCAACCTCCCCATCGGATTCTCCGCGACCACCCTCGCCACCGCCGCCTCCGTCTTCCCCTCCAAGAACAGATCCGTCGCGATCGGCCCCGGCGCCACGCAATTCGCCGTGATCCCCGTCCCCTTCAGCTCCTTCGCCAGCACCCCCACCATCGCCTCCACCGCCGCCTTCGACGCCGTGTACGCCCCGTACCCGGGCTTCCGCGCGGCCACCAACGACGACGTCACCGCCACGATCCGCCCGCCTCCCCCGCGCGCGAGGCGCGCCGCCGCCTCGCGGCAGCAGAGGAACGCGCCCTTCGCGTTCACGGCGAAGATGCGATCCCAGTCTTCCTCGGCGGTGTCGGCCACCGACGGTAGCTTCGAGTCGATGACGCCCGCGCAGTTGACGAGGACGTGCGCGGGCCTCCCGCCGAAGGCCTCCTCGGCGCGGTCGAAGAGGGATTTCACGTCGGACGCGATGGAGACGTCGGCGCGGACGGTGACCGCGCCGCGCGGGAGGGTTGAAGCGAGGGACTCGGCGGAGGCGGCGTTGGAGGCGTAGTTGATGACGAGGTCCGCGCCGAGGGAGGAGAGGTGGGCGGCGATGGCGCGGCCGATGCCGCGGGAGGCGCCGGTGACGATGGCGGTTCGGCCCAAGAGGGGGAGGTGGGGTTGTTGTTGTTGGGTTGCCATTGTTGGTTGTGATAGGGGCAGAGCTTACTATTTATGGACGAACAATCGGAGTCGAATTGATGTGTGATTACTGAAATGTTTTTTTGACTTGGCTTGTGTTTTTGGGGGTTTAGCCGTTTAGGGTCATGGGATCAGGGGTGTTTCGGTCTTTTGAATTGATTGAAGAGTGATGTCATGGATGACTTGGGAGGTGGAATGGAATAGAAGGGAATGGAATCGACAAAAACACAAAAACAATTTTGACTTCGAGGCTCATAACGAAATAAGCTTTCTTTAAACGATATTTACTCTCACTTCTTAACGTTGTTGTAAGGATTCTTTGTAAACTCACTTTCAGATGTAACAAAACCTTATTAGATTTACGGTCAGCAAAACAAAAATTTAATAATAACTCTTTTTGAATGCTGTATTTATGACAGATATGTATGCAAATCTAACATGTTATTTTAGATTGGGTGAGTCTTTTCGAGGAGGAAGAAGAAGTCTTTTCGAGGAGGAAGAAGAAGATAAAAAAACTGTTCTCAACATTATAAGCATTTAATTCCACTGATGTAAGTGCTAAGTGTTAAGAATAAAATTATGCATGCGCGCGCACACATGCGATGTACGTGCAAACCTATATGCACTTGTACTTGCTATACATCAACAACATGTGCGTTATGTCCTCCTTTATATACTACTCCAATATAAACCTTTTAAGAAATGTGAGACTATTTGAAAAACTCTCTTTACAAAACTCAAAGTTACAATACAAAGTAAATAAAACTACATGAAAATATGATTTTATTAAATCACATTCAATAGGGACTTGTGTGTTTCCTTCGATGTAGGACTCTCAATGGGTCAGGTCCGAGCGGTGGATCCGAACCTGACCCGTGACATGACCCAGGTCCAATCCAGGATCCAGCGAAAATGACTATTAAAAGAAGAACATCTTTGTAAAACAATTTATAAATTAAATATCTAGCATAATTTTTAGAACATATAGCATAAAAATGTATTGACATAAATACTAAAAAGATTTAAAACAAATTAACACAAATGCATAAAAGACAAAATGTTATGAATTAGAACTTAGATTGGATTGAAATTTATTTGTCAATTAATAGAATAATAACCATATTCTCATGTCCGTAGGATTGGCTCGTGGTGGATCTAGGCCCGACCCGATTTTATGTTTGACTCCATTAGGTCATATCTAAATCAGGTTAAGTAAATTACATGTGTAAACGGGTTTGGCTCAAAACCCAACCAATTGATAAGCCTACAGTTCGATGAATGCTTTCTAATTCAACATGCGTCAATAGAAAAATCATCGAAGCATATACTCATATAAGATATATGTTTTTCTAGAATGACACTGGAAACAGTGTGATCCGACCACATTTGATGCCTTGGGAAGCTCTCTATCAGTCGACGAGAGGGGGGATTGGGAATGATGGATCTTGAATCCATGAACAGGGCACTGTTGGCGAAATGGTTGAGGCGCTCACTCGAATATGCTGTGGGTGAGGCTATTCAAGAAACGATACGACATTGGCGCGGGGGGCGGTATGTTCCCAACACCATCAAACAACATGTCTTTTTTATGTAGATGGTGGTTTGGTCTTGGGGAGTCCTTCTCACCAGCACTTCGTTGGCTAATCAGAAGGGGTTGGCTTTACAGGACCATCACGTTGGAGACCTGTGGAAGCGACAACTTGCGTGCTCTGCAACACAGCCCCGGAAACTATAGATCACCTCATGTGTTTGTGCCCTGCTTTGGCTCCTTTGTGGAGCATGGTTGACACAGAAACAGGCATCCATGCGGGCTTTGTGAACAGAGCAGAACTTGTGTTATGTCTTCCTTATCCCCTCTTTAGCTTGCTTTGAGTTAAGTATTCAGACATTTTTTTAAAAGAAAAAAAATTTATATTTTCTATAAATATATCTATGCAATTCATTTGAATATGTATTTTATTTTTATAAAAGCATATACCTCGTTAGATAATATATATTATTTTAAAAATTCAACACATGTAAATTGAAATTAGAGCTGAAAAATGGGTTGTAATATTATCTTAAATATGAGAGCCTTATTACACTCATATTCATGTTACAACCTTATTCATAGTTCATATAACTCAATTTAAATTTTATTACACATTTATAAATGATTTTACATTATTTATTTGGATTATATATTTTATTTAAAATATATACATATACACCTCATTATATTATGTAAACTATTTTTGAAAAAAAGGAGTCAAAGTAAAGCTGATGAAAATTTGTGTATGAAGTATGAACCCTCTTACAAATGCATTTATATTCTAATTACTCCCCAAAAATCTTTCTACTTCTCACCATATAGGTTTGAATATTTGAAACATTTCATCTTTAATTTATTTAAACAAATCTTGATTACTTAATATAATTTAAACATATCTACTATCCATGAAAACTTTTCGTGGGAGGTTTTGTATATAAAAAAATTGAATTTGAGTGTATTTCAATGGTCACATCTTTCTAGAGATGCTTTACAAGTCATATTCAAAAGGACTCTTTGAAAGTGAATACCAACAAAAAGAAGAAGAAAAATCTTTTAATCACAAAAATACCCATGGAATCATTTGAAAATCATCAATACCTGTCCATGCAAGGCATCAAATGTCCAAGGGTACTTAAGGCATTGTAGGGCCATTGCCATGGTCACAATAATTAGGATTCCGGGCAGCTGACCTTAGGACCACGGGCAGGCCGGGCAGGCCGGGCAGGTGTCGTAAAGCTTTCCTCATTTTCGGTGGTTGGTGTCGATAGTCTCATCTTTTCTTTCATTTCTTCTCCCCCTCCCAAAAAGCAATCCCTAACCCTAGCCGGACCTCTATTGATCTCGGTGAGTCAAGCGATTCTTTTATTGATTTCGTGGTTTTCTCTGTTGGGTACATCTCAAAATCCCGGTTTTTGATCGAGATATTGAAAATTCTGAGGTTTTGTTGGTTTGGGTACGTTGAATTTTTGTGTTTGCTCTGATGGGTTTGTTTCAAAATCGTGTTTTTTGATGTCGGTTTGATCTGAAGTGATCTGCTTTTGGTGGTTTTTGTTTGATTTTGGCTGTTTTGTGGTTGGTTTTGATTGAAATATGAAATTTTATGTTGTTTTTTTTGTTTTTTGTTTTGTGACGTTGGAGGTATATATAATTCACTGATTCATGTTTAGATCTGGTGTGATTTTGAATGTTCATATTTGTTTTTATAACAAAAAAAAAAAAAAAAATCTAGTGAAATAAAAACATAATCTCAATTTTTAGTTCTCTATTGAAGTACTGAATTCACCCTTATATCATGATTTATTTAGCAATTTTAGAAATTCTATGTATATTTGCATTGTATGTTTAAACCACTTAAACAAAAAGAGCCAAACAATATGTCTCAGATTCAATAATAAAAAAATTTCTCATTTGCCCCCTTATAGACTGGATGATCATGTTCATAACAACAATATAGAGACATTTTTTGTTTGGTTCACGGATAGCTTATTCAACCAATAAATAGTTAATCGGGAATAGGGAACAATCAAATGATTTTGTATTTGATTGTTATCCCGTTATCAGTTTTGATATATTTGTCTTTTGAGTTTTTTCTTATTCGAATAATGTTATAGTTTTTGGATGGATAAGAAGTAATAAATTGTACTTGCCTCCCCAGATATAGCGATCATGGTTTATTCTAGTTATCAAGGCAAAACATTACAGTTTATTTATGCTAAACAATCAATTTTTTTGAGGATTAAGTTTATTCTTCCCTTATCTATATTCTTATTCAGGAAACAAAGTAGGGACTCTGGTTTTGATTGTGAATTTTGTAGGCTCTGTAGGTATGGACTTTGCTTTCTGAGCTATACTTCAGCTAATCCCCACATCGGGATCAAAGCCGAATTATTCAAAGTTATGAAATCATATGTCCTACTGTTTGAAGAAATCGCTGTGTATTGAAGATTGCAGTAAAAAAATATTCAAAGTTAAGCACTCTTGAGAAGGACTATATTGCTCTATCGACGTAGATGGCGCAGGAGAGCTGGAAAAAGGAGACCGATGAGACAGAATGCCAGACGCCAGAGAAGCCGATCCTCTGCGCGAACAACTGCGGCTTCTTCGGAAGCTCCTCCACCATGAACTTCTGCTCCAAGTGCTACAGGGACCTCTTCATGCATCAGAAGCAACAACAGCAGCTCAAGCCACCACTACCACTACCACCACCACCCATCGAAAAACCATCGGCCTCCATCGCCTCAATCTCTGTGCAGGCGGAGGAGGAAACCCACAACAAGGATGATGGGGGCGAGCCTTCTGAGGCAGTGGTCAAGCCTCCCTCAACAGTGACCAACCGTTGCATGGCTTGCCAGAAGAGGGTGGGTCTGATCGGGTTCACGTGCCGATGTGGGGGCACATTCTGTGGCTCGCATCGGTACTCGGAGTCCCACGGTTGCTTGTTCGACTACAGGGGGGCCGGACGGGAGGCCATCGCGAAGGCCAACCCTGTCGTGAAGGCGGACAAGGTCGAGAAGATCTGAATTTGTGAGTTTTCAAACTTCGTCTGCTGAAGGTTTCCAGCTTATACAGGCCTAGAGTTGGGTAAAGAATGGATGAAATATGTCTTTGCATGAAAATTAGGAGGGGCCTGTTGCATTTCCAGTGTTTGAGTTTGTGTGGGAATAATTTGAATCAGTGGTTGTGGAATTGGACATTGTGATTTGTAAATATATGTTGGTGTTCTCTTCTTCCTTTGTTTGGCATGATATAAGTGGGTGTTGCTACAAGTCTTACATTATGTTTAGTGAGGTGTATATATCACTAAACAAAAAATGTAATTGTTTTACTTCTACAAATATATCCATATAATACCATTATACGTTATGTTATGAAAACATATGCTTACTTATTTGGATTATACATTAAAAAAAAAAAATCAAATGAAACCCTGCATGTAGCCATGTAGGACTATAACTGAGGAGGCTGTATGTAATATTCCCAAAAGAAGTTTGTTGAGAAGAGTTTTGATGCAGATTTAGATATGGGCATGTTATGCTTAACAAAAATATTTTCAATTTGTTAGAATATTTTACTTGTCATTTCTTGTGAAAAAAGAATCATAGATCCACATTAGTACATGTATTTAAGGGATTATCAGTCATTCAGAGTTTACATTAGTTGTGGGAAGAATGAATTTTGGAAATCATGGAATCCCCTTCTGCTGCTGGTGCTTTGTTGACTATTGGATTCACCTCTAAAACCAAGCCATGGTTTTAAGGAAATTTGCCAGCCAGGGGGGATAGAGGCAAAACATGTTTTGTGAGTCAAAATGTTTCACATGAAAATTATAAATTTTCACTCTGGTTTCCATGTGGAAGTTTAACAAAAAGAAATTCAACGTGGAGGTTTACAAAAAGAAAATTTCCCCCCGGACTCTTGAATTCATTATAAAACCAAACTTCATGGGAAACTAAAAATTGTGTTTGAATGTAATTTTACATTTTAAAAAAGAGCAAAAATGATTCCAAAAAAATAAACATAATTAAAAAAATAATTATAATTTTTAATATTCAAAATATGCTTTTTAGAAAAAAAAAAAACTTTTTATTCAAAATCATTGTTTTTCAAAGACAACCTTAAAATAAGTTTCCCATTCGGATAAATAATTAAGTTACATAGAATTTTCAGATTGGATCGAGAGTGAGGGCTTACTTGACATCCCACTGACTAACTAGGCCTTTACGTGGAGTAACCTGCGCGAAGTCCCATCCTGCGCTCGTCTTGACCGGGTGCTAGTGGCTACAGACTGGGAGGAGAAATTCCCACTGTGCTCACTATGGGGTCTTCCCAAACTATGTTCGGACCATTCTCCATTGTTGCTCGAAGGAGGAGTTAATGTTCATCAATAGAGCTGGTTCAAGTTTGAAAACTGGTGGCTCTTAGTTGACGGTTTCAGGGAGTTGGTGACTACTTCATGGGAGACGCCAGTGCCGGAGCTTGTCGGTGCAAGAAAGATTGCTTTCAAACTAAAGCATCTTAAAGGCTCCTTAAAAAGATGGAATCAAGAACAAAAGAAAGCGCGTCGGGTAAAGAAGGATGCCTTGGCTGCTGAACTGAAAATTCTTGATAATAAAGAGGAGCTTGCTCCACTCTCGGTTTCCGATAGAAGGCATAGAAGGGATATCAAACAGGAGTGGAGCCAAATTTTGCAGATGGAGGAGGCCGAGTGAAGACAAAGATCGAGAGAAATTTGGCTAAAAGAAGGAGATGCTAATTCCAGTTTTTTTCACAAAGTTGTAAATCAGAGGAGTCCTCAATTCGTGGAGTCCAGCTCATATGCAGGGTATTTGAGCTCCTCTCGGGGCTGCAGATCAATTTCCACAAGAGTGCCATGTTGGGTATCAATGTGGACCGGCCGGAATTAGATGGCTTCGCTCATATATTCCAATGTCAGGTTGCTGAATTTTCAATAAGACATTTGGGATTACCTATTCATCTTGGTAAGTTCTTGAAGGCTGAATGGGCTCCACTGATCGAGAGGTTCAAGAAGAGACTAGAAGGTTGGAAAGGCAAGCTATTGAGTGCTGGGGGTCGCCTGACTCTCCTCCAAGCGGTTCTTTTGAACCTTCAAATCTATTTTCTATCTATGTTTAAAATTCCAAAGGGTATTATTCAGCGTTTGGATTGTATTAGAAAACGCTTCCTCTGGTGTGGCCAGTCGCAAGAGAAGAGGAAGGTGCATATGGTTAAATGGGAAGTGGTGTGTAGTAATAAAAGAGCTGGAGGGGTAGGGGTTCTTGATTTGGAGGAGATGAACAAGGCCTTAATGTGCAAGTGGAGATGGCGTAGGTTGACAAACAATTCACTACTATCGGTGCATCTCGTGGAAGGAAGATACATGTACTCCCGATACTTCATCGACTATTTCCCAAGGTGCTCGCCACGGCCATCAACACTCTGGGCTGGCATCCTCAAGGCCACTACACAGTTCCAAGAGGCCATCCGTTGGTCAGTGGGGAACGTATCTGCCATCCTGTTTTGGCTGGATCTTTGGACCGGGAAGTCCACTCTCAAATCAAGATTCTCATCGTTGTTCGAGTTGCAATCAACAAGGAAGGTTGTGTCAATCAGTTTTGGCTCGGGGCACATTAAGCAGGTGAATGGGGGGTCGAGTTTGCTGGTGATCCAAGCAAAGAAGAGGTAGCTCTATATATGGACCTTGTGAATGAGCTCCAATAGGTGACTTTATCGTCGGATTGTGAGGATATGGTGTGCTGGAGACCCATGCCGCAGTCGGGTTTCACAGTACATAGTTACTATGAGTGGTGGTGTAGACTAAAGCCACGGTGGATGGGGGTTGCACAAAAGTTTTTAGAGATTTGGAAACCAAAGCTTCCCTTGAAGATTAAGTTCTTTTTATGGCTGGTCTACCACAACAAACTCCTCACAAAGGCATACCGTTTGAAGTAGGCACCATTGGCATTGGCAGACCCATCTTGTCCCATCTGCGAAGGTGGGGAGGAGACTACTGTGCATCTCATGCTCGAGTGCCCGATAGCTCAAAGGATTTGGGGGCGTCTGAAGGTTGACTCGGATTTTGTGGGGGGCAACCAATCTCTTGATGAGATTTGAAAGGCCGGCCAATGTCTCCGAGCAAGGGGAGATAAAAGTGTCAAAGCAAAGATCTCTCAATCACTTGTTCCGGCGATAATTGTGGACAATATGGATTGCTAGAAACCATTTGGTGTTTCGCGGGACTGCAGTTTATGAAGAAAATATCTAGAACATGGCCACGCAACTGATTCAGGATTGAGGGGTGCACTGTGTAGGAGCATGGCAGGTTTCTTTTCATCTTTTGTGGGTGATACACTATGTATTGAAAGAGTAATTTTACATTAAGCATTTTATCAAGCTCAGGGCTGCAAGTAGACACCTCTTCTACTTTAGCACACTGAGCTTAGATGTCTTTCAATTATGTATGTTTCATTGGACGTTCCTTTTTTTTAAATAAAAAGTTATTTAGTTTCCACCCCCATCTAAAACAATCAAATTATTAAAAACTCATTCTAAAACACAATATTATTATAAACCCTCTTTAAATGTTATTTGAATTTATAAAAAAACTCAAATGAATAATTTTTTAATGAAATATGTTATTAAATGATGGATTGACAATAATATAATACCCTTACTAAAAAAGTCCTAAAAAAAAAAATGTTATTTAGTTTCTACTCCTCCTTAAAACAAAAAAATTATTAAAAATATCATTATAAATCCTCTTTAAATGTCAACTGAATTTATAAAACCTACCAGTCAATAAAATAAAATTAATACTCCCAAAATTTTTTTTATCGGAAAAGTTTATGTTAAAAAAGAATTTTTTTTATCAAATTAAGATATTTTTTAATAAAGATATCATTATCAATCTATCATTTAATAACTTATTCCATCTAAAAACATCTTATTTAAATTTTTTACAAATCCAGTTAATATTTAAAAAAGATTTATAATAATATTATATTTTAATTAACTTGTTTTAAAAATGATAAAAACTAAATAACCCTTAAATAAAACTAAGACAATCGTCTACCATTAACCTTTTAAAAAAAAATTACACAATAAATAATAATAAAAATTAAGTTTTTCTAATTAAAAACATAATAATAAACTTTTACTCTTTGAATAAAATAAAAATTTATAAAAATTAAACTCCCGTATTCTTTTCAATTAAATAACTGATTAAAATTCATATATCATTTAATTTTAACATATAAATTCTTATTTATTACAGGATTCCAACCACATTTTGAAAACATTAGACGAATTCTCACTTATTCATTATCCCAACTCATATCCCATTCTCAAACCAGACGGGTGCTAAAGATTTTTAACACAATTTTTCCAACTACTCTAATAGAACAAAAATTAA